>CAHIKZ030002155.1:0-65000 GCA_903632075.3 Acanthosepion pharaonis
GACCGATATCTCAATTCTATTCTTTCAACAAAAATTAAGGTCAGTCAGAGGCTCTGACCGACATCTGAATCCCCACACCCAGCGGCCTGTTTTGATATCATGTCTTTTCCTTTCTTTCCCCCTTTTGTTATTATCTTTCCTTTCTTCCTTTTTTCCTTTCTTTTCTTTTTTCCTTGCTTTAGGATCGTTTAGTACATTCTTAGTGAATTATTTTCAACCCAGTTATTTTTCCGTTTTAAAAAAAAAAATTAACAACCTGTTTAATAAACTGAATAAGGAAAAATTAACTCATATTTCTATGAATATTTCCAATAAATGCAAGGTGCCATACTCCATTCATTATTTACTTATAGCCAGTATGCAAATCATGTATATAATAAAAAATGCCAATGTCAGTGTGTCACACTTTTTCAATTAAAGGGACACAACTCTCAATAGCTAATCTTCTACTATGTAATAAATGCAAATGTCAGTGTGTTACAGTGTCACACTTTTTCAATTAAAGGGACACAACTCTCTAACTTTCAATAGCTTATGTTACAGAAATTTTAGATTCCCAATTTTTCATTACTGCGATAGTTTTCGGCGATTTTTTGTGACGAGTTTTTTGTACGATAACAATTTTTATAACTTGGAAATAAATTTAGGAATAATCTAAATTAATTTCAAAATCCATCGAAAGTCACCCATGAAATAAAAATAATTGTTTGTACGGAAAGTAAGGACCTACGTACATGAAATGGTCTTTAAATAAAGTGGCGGCAGAAGAATTATCGTTGAACTTTTAAAAGGTAAGTTTAATGCAATACTTAAATGCAGCAATCAATTTTGAGTTCTTCTGTAGTTTATTGCTGCCTATCGTATACGGGCAGCAGTATGCCTCGCAAAAAGAAATCTCCGCCAACAGAGGATCAGATTGCAATCAAAAGAACCCACGCTGCAGTGAGGAAAAGAAAGTCCCGTGCAAATGAAAACGACAGTCGGGAAGGCTTCCAATGCTGAGAATATGAACTGTCAAACTCCTGAACAAGCCAAAGGCCCAATCGAGAGCCATCCGCAGGAGCTAGCTTAAATGCCGGCTTTTAAGATATCTCACTAGGAAATACTTCTACTTCTGGTGAGCTCAGCTGTCATTACCTGACATCTAGGGAAATACTAAAGAAGCTTCAGCACTTTTTGTCCGTAGCCAATGTACGCGTTAGGACTTACTTTTAACTCTACTTTGGGTCACATTCCGCTTGAGCCGGCTGGCGTATAAATGCCCCCCCTCTCTATTTCTTTAAAAAAATGTTCATAATATATGAACGTTTAAAAAAAAAATGTTCATGTATAAACAATTCTCGAATCCGTGTCGAAGAAACGCATTTTCTTTCCTAAGATTTCTTGAATGCGCAAGCCGGTAGGCGTAATAAACACTGCTTAATAAATTCAAATAAACGCCTGTTTCATATACGATGTGTCTACTATTATAAAGTTTTGACATAATTAAATTGTCGGATTGAAAATAAATTCATTAATTATTTCGAAATTGTTTTGTTTACGTTTCGGGTGTGAAACTGAGCAAATTTGACGCGTTCGAGAAAATAATCTGAGTGTAAAGGATTTGCTTTCCTTAAAACGTGGAAAAAAAAAGCCATTCGCCTTCCGCTGTTCTTAATGGTCGTGTGTTAAAGCACACCAAGTAATACAGCTGTTTTCTCTTTGAAGAATGAATCGGGTTCGATCCCTGCTCGAGAACTTCGTTTTGTTTCAAGATTTCTTGAATGCAAATGCCGATCGAAATGATACACATTTTTTTGTTGTATAAAAAAGGCGTCTATTTCAAATACGAAGTTCACTATAATGCACATATTAAATATTCCATATACACTTCAAGATACCGTTGCCGGTGGTGAAAGATATTTTATTTAATGCGAGTTATTTAATATATCCAATAAATCAATGTAATGATTTAAATACTTCAATTTTCCGAATTCTATTGTCGTTATCGAGTTTCCAGTGTTTAAAAAAATACCGAACATTTTCTTATAAATATTTAAATGTTGTTACATTTTAAACGCATCAAACACGGATAAACGTGTTGGCAATAAAACGAAGTGTCAAAAGAGGACCGTTTTTCCCATGACACCGCTTCTTTAACTAATTTCACACTTCGGCAATGTTTATTGTTTTAAAAAGCGGTGATTAAATTTGTAATAAAACCTAAACATATGAAAGTAAATTGATACATTTTCTTTGTTCTTGAGAACTTACAAGAAAAATAATAAACACTATTTATTTATTAGACTACATATTGGAATGGTTGGAAAATCATAGGCTACTTGCTAATCGATTCAAACTTTATAAAATGGTAAATAATAAGCATTTTCTTATTTTTCAATATTTTAATAATTAAATAAATGTTTATGAAGTTATAAACAAAAAAATTTTCACATTTATTTCTTTATAAATTGGTAAATGATAAATACTGCATTACATTAGTTTTTAAAATGTAAATATAAAATTATTCTTGTAAATAAATAATCTAATAAATGAATAATGCTTAATATTTTTGCTGTAAAATCTCAAGTACAAAAAAGAAATGTATAAATTCACTTTTATCATATGTTTAGGTTTTTTCCCTATTCTAATCATCGATATTAAAAATCATAAATATTGCCGTTTTTTTTAACGACCTTTATTGGTCGTTAAAAAAAACGGTGTCATCGGAAAAGCCGTCCTTTTGAGACTACGTTTTATGGTGGGCACGTTTATCTGGGTTTTCCTTGAACAGACTCTAGCGTCGGTTATATATCAAATTTGGCATCTACGATCAGCGTCCTTTTTGTAGAGTACAAATATGACAGCTGGTAATAATTCAATAGATTTATCAAACAATCTGACCCTGATGAGCGGTATTACACGAAATTCTGAACTTGGTTGAATTAGGAAAAGTCATAAAACTTTCATTGATTTATTCTTCAGTGTCGTTTTACTTATTGTGCAAATATTTAGGGGGCAAATATTTTGCTGGTCTAAAAATATATTAAATTCTAGTTATTTGACGTAGGCAGAAAATTGTTCAGGATTTTTATATATATATATATATATATATATATATATATATATATATATATATATATAAATGGACAAAGTCTTATATATATATATATATATATATATATATATATATATATATATATATATATATAAATGCAAAATCAGGCCTGACGATTGCAAATAACATAAAAACAGACTGTCGCCTCTAAGTGTTGACTTCTATGTTCACTTTTATATTTACACACGCTCTATCTCTGATAGTGAGCACTTTATCCCATAAATATAGCACATCTTAAAACTATATTTCTTCATATATATCATATATATATATATATATATATATATATATATATATAAGAGAGAGAGAGCTCGGGCAATTTAAATAGATTGATCAATTTATTTATCTTTCAAGTTGCTCAGCCGGAAGTGGATCTCTCAAGGAAATAATCGAAAAAAAATTCGGATTTCATTTACCACTGATGGTAATCCCTTTCCCCACGTCAAAGCGAGATTACATTTTACACCAAAAACGATTCACGTCACGTTTTCACAACATCGCCCACGTGACGACGACGTGATCATATTTAAACGGAACACTGATCTTATAAACGATTTCAGTTATCTGTTTGGATTGGTATTGCTTTTATGTCCATCGTCTTTTTCATGTTGAATTGTATATGGTCTATATTAATTATGTTTTATGAATATATCCTGAAGATGGTCTATTAGACCGAAACGTCCGACGTTGACATTAAACATTAAAACAGCATAAATATTAGGATTTTTTTGTTTTTTTTTCAGTATATTTTTTTTATATATATATATATATATATATATATATATATATATATATATATACATATATATATATATATATATGCATGTGTGTCGTGTAATCCAAGACAGTCAATGAAAACCAAGTCTCATCGTTACTACGAGTTTCAAGCGAGGAAGCGATTCTCAGACGGTTCAGAGAATGAAGAATAGAGACTAACAACTGAATCGACTGGCAGAAGGTTAAACAAGCAAACAAAAAAAAAGTAAACATCTCCCACACCGTAGGAAACGACAAACCAAAATTCATCACGTGGAACTAGTAGTCCCTGTAATAATGTCTGTATCTCTTTGAAGGTCTCAGGATTTATTCCACTTCTGTTTGGAGTTGCTTTTTCTAAACTGAAATTTCCACTTGGGATTATGACACACTTTTTATTTTCCTGTATTAAAGAATTTTTTTTTACGTTTTTATTTATTTTTTTTTGTCATTTTTTTTTCTTGTTTTTATAACACTCTGGTAGCTTAGTAGCAGTATGACACAGACAGCCACACATACACACACAGAGGCGCACACACATGTGTGTATGTGAGGGAGAGCGTCCGAAAACAATCATATCCCAAAATTCTGATTTTTAACATCTTTTCACATCATGTTTCTATTTGGTCAAAAGGTCTACTAATATACAATAAATATTCTTCTTATTATTATCATTAGCATTATTGTCGGGTTTTTTTTATCTCTCGAATTTCTTTCATCGCCTTACTATATCTACTATATATATATATATATATATATATATATATATAGATAGATAGATAGATAGATAGAAGATAGATAGATAGATAGATAGATAGATAGAATTATCATTTTTCTCTTTTTGCATATACTTTTTATTTCTCTTGATTTTTTTCCCTCCAGTAACTCCTCTCTCTCCCCCCTCCCTCCCTCTTTCAGTCTTTATCATTCTGTTTCTATGCAGCCATTTCTTTCAAATAAATATTTCTCTTACTCTATATCTTTCTTTCTTTTTTTTTATTTATTTTCTTTCTTTATTTGTCTGTCTTTTATCTTCTCTCTCTCTCTCTCTCTCTCTCTCTTTCAGTCTTTATCATATTGTCTCTATGCGGGCAACATTCTCACCCCCTCTCTCTCTCCCTCTCTCTCTCTCCCTCTCTCTCTCTCTCTCTCTCTATAAATCATTCACATTTCTAAAGTTTTCCTCTTCACCTTGTTTAAATCTTTTTTGGACATTAATCAGCTGTTTTTCATCTAAACTCGTACTAAAGACGAAAGGATTAGGATATTAGTCGGAATAATTGATTGGTTGGCTGCGATCGTTCATAATCCGACATAGGCGGAAGTGCGATGACAGAAACAATTTGATCTTTGGATAACACGGTTCAGAAAAACAAACTAAGATGATGATTTCGCCTGGATTAAAACAACAATGATTCTTTTTTTTTAAATGACATGAAATGAAGTAAGATGATGAAATGAGAGATAACAAAAGGAAATAAAAGTCTAATGATGGCAACTAGATAGATATAAGATAAATGATAGATTTATATGATATAGATATGCACAGACTGTAATCAAAAGATAGATAGATAGATAGATAGATATATAGATAGATATATATGGATAGATAGATAGATAGATAGATAGGATAGATATCAATAGATAGATAGATAGATGAATAGATATTATAGATAGATAGATATGAACAGACTGAGATAGATATAGATAGATAGATAGAATATAGATAGATAGATAGATAGATAGATAGATAGATAGATAGTAGACAGACCAATTTGGAATAGATGGACATAGATAGATAGATAGATAGAATAGATAGATAAATATTAGATAGATAGATAGATAGATAGATAGATAGATAGATGAAAAATAATGTTTTGCAATTTCTTTGCAATAGATAGATAGATAAATATTATTATTTATTAATATTTATCATACAAATAGGTTTGATTAACTAAACAGAAAATGGTTTGTTCAAAACAAAGCTGGTAAAAAAGTGATAACCATTAAAACCGCTTTTCGGGCGCTGATTTTTTGGCTTTTATGAAAGAAAGAAATAGGCAAACATATCTAGCATTCTGCTGGAAATTAAGTCGGTGCGTGTCGGCTGAGTACACCTGTCAACCTATCCACTTCCACCCCCCACTCCGCAACCTCACCGACATTTTACTTGCATCATAATATCAGCGCCAAGATATTGACGGTGCCTACTTACAGGGCAAGAGATCGATAAACTCACACGAAACGTCGTTATTGAGTACTAGATAACCCCTGTG
Organism: Acanthosepion pharaonis; assembly: GCA_903632075.3. Taxonomy (NCBI): domain Eukaryota; kingdom Metazoa; phylum Mollusca; class Cephalopoda; order Sepiida; family Sepiidae; genus Acanthosepion; species Acanthosepion pharaonis. Next base: position 6,130 of record CAHIKZ030002155.1, read on the forward strand.
TAAAGAGTTGAAGGAGCAAGTGATAGAGGAAAAGTGGGAGGGTATAATTTGGCGTGACTCTAAAGGCGGGGGTTGACGTTATGGAGTCGGTAGCAGGGACACAATGTCACTAGCATAGATTCTGGTACCGTGGTGACGATGCCACTTCTGGCCAAAGAAAGTGCGGTGTCCTGGAGATTTCTTTGAAATTGGTGAAATAAATGAATTGGTGGCAAAGAAAGAAAGAAAGAAAGAAAGAAAGAAAGAAAGACTTAATTCAAAGGGAGTAGAAAATTATGAAAAATGAAATAAAAGAAAAATAAACACAAGGATAGAGATAGATAATTTAAATAATTTATCATTTTAATTTTCAAACAGTGATATATATATATATATATATATATGTGTGTGTGTGACAGTCGAGAAAAGCTAGAGAAAATGATAGATAGATAGATAGATAGATAGATAGATAGATAGATAGATAGATAGATAGATAGATAGTGGGATTTGAATAATTTAGTATTTCAATTTCCAAACCTCATTTTAATGATAGATAGATAGATAGATAGATAAATCTAACAATAGATAGATAGAATAGATAGAGAGATGAGAAAAAAAATAGACTAAAATAGATAGATAGATAGATAGAATAGATGAATAGATAGATAGATATGATAGAGATAGATAGAGAGATCCATATAATTAGCATTTGACCAAACCTCAGTTTATAGATAGATAGATAGATAGATAATAGATAGATAGATAAATGAAAATAGATAGATAGATAGATAGATAGATAGATAGAAGATTTTAGATAGATAGAGAGAGAGATCAATAGACTAAGATAGATAGATGATGAATGAATAGATAGATAGATAGATAGATAATATAAGAACTGGGATTTGAATAATTTAGATTCATGACCAAGTTATAGATAGATAGATAGATAGATAATAAATAAATAGATAGATAGAATCTGATAGACTAAATAGATAGATAAGATAGATAGATAGATAGATAGATAGATAGATAGAGAAGATGAGAAATACCGAGATATTTTTCGTGAGGGATAGCTATCTATCTAGCTAGCTAGCTAGCTAGGTAGATAGATAGATATGAATAGAGTGAGATAGATGGAAAGAGAGAAATGAAGAAACTGAAAGAAAGCGATCAGATTCGGTTTGGACTGATAGGAAGGGTTTTTCGCATTCCATCACTTACTGCCGTAGATGACCCAATTGCTAGTGGTCACTATATTTTAATGGCTTTTATAACATTTTAAAAAATTTGAACAAAATATAGTTATTTATTTCGCCACACTGATGGGAGTTTCGCTTCTAAACCGGGATAAATGATAGTATACCTTGATTTTCAAATCAGGCTGGCCTTTTCGACATGCCAGGTTTCTTTACAATACAATTTACCTCTTTCTCAATCACCAAAAATTTTTTTTTCCTAAAAAGGTTTGTAAATATTAAGTTTCGCATGCCATTGAAAGTGATTCTCGAGCCAATGCTCCGAGTGTTTCCTTCATTGTCTAGACTCAACCGGGTAGGAAGCCTGATTGAGAGCTCCGGGCAGTCAGTTGTGACCCTCGTTATCTTATCAACATTATACTTTTTTTTCTACCTATAATCCGTTACAAATTAAACTATGCACAACTGAAGATTAAAGGATGAAAAATTTTCTTGAATTTTGACGTCGTTCTTGTTTTCTTTTCTTTTCGTCCAAATCCGTGATTGTTTTGCTCATGTTTTGTCTCGGAAAAAATTCACAGTTTTTTTATCCATAAAGTTGAATGTGTACAAAAAAATCTCAAGTTGATGGTAGAAATTGCAGCAAAACATTGTTGATTTATTCCAGATGGAATGATATATTATAACATGTCTCTAATTTGTATTTATATACATTGTATTTATTTCCGATTTTTCTAGTTGAATAGTCCACCTATATTGCATATGATACATTATTTTACATAATTAAGTTACAATAAAACTTGTAATTTATATGAATATTATCTTATCTAGTTTGAGATTTAATAGGGTGGGAAAAATTGTACAAAAGATTCTGTATGCACAAAAAATGTTTATATATATATATATATATATATATATATATATATATATATATATATATATATATATATATATATAGGATTTTTCAACAAGCACCGCGCATATATATATATATATATGTGAAATTATATATATATATATATATATATATATATATATATATATATATATATATATAAATTAAACCTAAAGCAGCCTGACAGGTTTGTCTTTTCTTTAGGTTTAATTCTTTTTCTATATCTACTTAGCGTATTGAGCACTTTTATTTTTAGTTATTTTACTTACTATATTTTTTTTTTTTTTTTTTGGACTCTGGACATGGATACTAGACAATTATCTTCATCTGACGTACATGTTCTTTTTGTTCTTTCTTCTTTTATAATCTTTTTTTCCCTTTGGTATTGGTTTGATTATTTGCAAATCAAGAAAAATTAGGTTTAAAAATACGTCATAATTTATTATATTTAATAATATAATAATATTATATATATATATATATATATATATATATATATATATATATATATATATATTTATTAAAGACATTTTTTATGTTTAACGTTGTTATTTATAGATACAAGTATTTAAGCAAATGCTCTGTTTATGATAAACAGTATTAAATAACATTTACCGGCTTGAATGTCCGAGAAACTTTCATAGAAAATATTCGTTCTTTGACAGATATCATAAACAGAGCATTTGCTTAAATACTTGTATCTATAAATAACAACGTTAAACATAAAAAATGTCTTTAATAAATAAATTGTCGGACCTTGTCCATTTCTTAATATATATATATATATATATATATATATATATATATATATATATATATATATATATTATATTCGGATAGAAATGAGTTTGTGACCCTGGCTTTCACGCTTTAGCTATCGTCAGACAAACTGATTAATGTTTTAAAAATTTGGGTTTATATAGATATATGTATTGGTGTTATTGTGGAAGTGGTGGGGAAATTTCGTCGTTTTGTCATTCATCGTACTAACGCAAACATCGATGTATGCATATACACATATACATAATTGGTCGTCCGTCGGGACTCATACATATATAAACATATGTAGGCATTTTTAAACTCACATCTATCCAACCAAATATATAGCTCTATCTCTGATATTGAGCGCTTTATTAATAAGTTGAATATATATAATATATAAATAATTATATATATATATATATATTTTATTTATATACATTTTCATATATATATATCAGAGGAGTAGATATAAGGTGAAGTAATGCGGCTTGGATTAAGGAATCGGAGACCAGTTGCCATCCAAGAACCCAATCTGTCCTGCTATTTACCCATAGCTGGAGGGAGAAGAAGAGGATTCACTTTATTTATATATATATATATATATATATATATATATATATATATATATATAAGTTGGAATTATTGATGCCCTTATGTTAACATTTTGGAGATTTCCACTTCAAGATCTTTGTATTTTGACAGTTTTTTTTTTGTTGCTTTTTTTAATATCTTCAAAGATAGATTACAATCTGCAGGGATTGCTATGACAATAAGAAGGCATATTTTGTTCTTGTTTATTTTTATTTTTTTAAACAAACTGCCATAGGGCAATGCAAAAGAGTGCCACTTTTGATACTGATTTATAATATGGATGAGTAAAAAAAAGAGGGGGTGTTTGGGGGAAAAGGATAAAGAGAAGGACAGGGATCAAGGTCAAGCAATCAGAAGATGTCGATTGACATTACATTTGTATATTTGAAGATTATAGCTATCAGGGATCACTGACTGGAGGTGCGAGATAAGAAGCTGTTGGAGTAGATGATATGGCTACATTTAGCCGTTTCGACAGTGAAAGGGTGGGACCGAGATGCCAATCTAGTAGCATGCCTAAATTCCCTCTCTTTCAGATATTTCTCCTCTTCTTTTTTTCTCATTTTCTTTTTCCCAGCTTTCTTTCTTTCTTTTTTTTCTTTCTTAAATTTTTTTAAAATTCTTCGAGTCCAATTTGTTTTTTTTTTTAAATTTTCTTTATTTCTTCGAGTCCTCTTTCTTTCTTTCTTTCTTTTTTTTCTTTCTTTCTTTCTTCGAGTCCTCTTTCTTTCTTTCTTTCTTTCTTTCTTTCTTTCTTTCTTTCTTTCTTCGAGTCCTCTTTCTTTGTTTTCACATTGAAAAAAAACCACCCATTTTTTTTTCTTTCCTAACCTTTTTAATATTTTCCTCTCGATTTTCATCTTGGGTTCTGATTTTTTTTCTTCTTGTGGCGACGCTGACCATATCCGGGCATTTTTGGTTTGTGCACGCGTGGCGTAACCCCGATTAAAATTCTCCTATAAAAAAACTTCTGGTTCCGATTCTAACGAAAAAAAGGTCACCAGCGTCAATATGTCGTCCGAACTGACAAAAATTCTGTTTTAAGAAATTATTAACAGAAATTATTTGAAAACATACTCTGGTTACCTGCAGGGTATATATTAAGCTGATACTCAAATTCCAAGCGTCACCAATGTTAGAGAAATCTAAGAAGTGTCTTTGAAGTTGTCATGAGGCTTGTTCTCTATAACTGTAATTGTCGTCTTATGCGTTGAAATTTCAGTTTGATAAGACAACTTCAAGCCACAGTTATATTTTAAACATGTTTATTTTGCAACAATAAGAAAATATATTTTCAAGCAGACAGAAAATACATTGCGATGTATTGTCTCAAAGCAAATATTAAATCATAATTATTTATTCAATTATTCTGTCCAAAACACATATTAACTTGGATAATTTTCATTTAGCTTCACTTAGGACTACGACGCGACACATTTAGCTATTTTCATTAGTTTGAATGCCTCAGCCTATTTAAAGGTTTTTTTTGTTTGTTTATATAAGCGACACACAGACAGTAAGTAAATATTACTTCAGGTTTGTTTATATATTGTCATTCTTATCAAACTTCTATATTTCTTTTCTCGACATAATAGCTACGGAGTTAAGTTTCATCATCAAACAAGCTAGTATTAGAAGGTTGCCAAGGAGAGCGAGAAAAAGGGACTAAGTATAAACTACAAAAAGACAGAATGCAAGGTCATCAGTAAAAGGATGAGCCCGAAATACAATTTGCGGATCGGGGACATTAAAATCAAGCAGGTGTGGAAGTTTAAATATCTAGGAAGTTTTTTGACAGAGGACGGTAAATGCGACATTGAGATCCGTAGACGTATTGGGATGGCCAAGGACGCATTCCAAAAGCTGGGTAGAATATTGCGAGACAGGAGGATTTCTTTGGTAACAAAGAAAAGAATACTGAGCTATTACGTGACATCTGTCCTCCTTAACGACAGCGAATGTTGAACGGTTAAAGATGAAGAAGAGAATCGAGGCGACCGAAGTGTCGTTCTACGGAAGGATGCTGAGGATAATATGGACCGAGCGTGTGAGCAATGATGAGGTTTTGGAGAGGATGAAAACAAGGAGGGGGCTTATATTTAACATCAGGAAGAGGCAGCTGAAGTTTCTGCGACACGTAATGAGAAATGAAGGCTTGAAGAATGTGATACTCACAGGTCGAATAGAGGGGAAGCGAAACAAGGGAAAGCAACGCGTGACATGCCTAGCGGGCTTAAGCAAGTGGTTGACAGAACGTGGTCTGGAGGAGGTGGTAGAAACTTATTGAAAACTACAAGGGATAGAAGGAAGTGAAGAGACATGATCGCCTACGTCCTGGAAGGACACTTCACATAAAAAGAAAGAATTGTTTTCGTCAGATTTTTTTTCCAGTCTCCATGGATTGTTCAACTCTCAATGAGGCTCCGTGTTTTGAATGTCTATTGGGTTTAAAAACTCAAGCGAATTTCATATACATGTCGTCGTCGACTTAAGCGATTTACGGATTGTTTGACTTTACGACCACGGGGTGGAAGATGTCGAAGAGCTTTTAAACCTAGAATCCTGAGTATTTACAAATGAAGAGCTAATGACGTTGGAAGAAGAAAGATTGGCAGAAGAAGAAAGAAAAGAAGAAGCAGAGAAAGAAGAAAAGAAGAGCCGGAAAGGGATTATCAGAAGGTTTATCTCTACTGAATAAACTCCTTGCACATTTTGAAGGAATGGAGCCAAACATCGAACGATTTGCAAGCATTGAACGGATAGTACACTGTACGTTTATACCATGAAATTTATGAAGAGGAAAGAAAAAAAACAATTCAAAGTTCACTATGTTTGTGAAAAAAAACAAAAAAAAAACAACTCGACCGGCTACCTTGAGCCCCCACCCCAGTTGAAGACATCGACGATCTACAGTCAAATACCAGTGACTAATAAGATGTCTTGTATTTGTATATATTTCGACATGATTTACAACTAATTTTTTTTTGTTTTTTGCACCAGTATTTTTTTATATGTTTACCAAATATAAAACCAACTGTACTGCATTATGCATTGTTTGACTTAAACTTGACGAATGTAAAAACAAGAAACACAACAATATGTTAAGAAATCATACAAATTGTAAAAAAAAACGTAAAGAAAAAACGTAAAAATTATGAAAAAAAAAGAAAGAAAGTAAAACATTGCCTAATGAAAGATATGAAAAAAAGATTTCAAAATTAATTACAGGCCGACTTACGACCAGATAGACGTACAACCTGTCTGTCGTAAGCAATCGTGGTCGTAAGTCGATGACGATTTGTATACAATTCATTGCTGAAGTTGCTGGAGAAATGGTCTGCTCATTCTGTTGTGTCAGAAAGTACCTGAACTCTTCTTTACAACAAAAATTAGACCAAAAATAAATTAGATCAAAAAATTAGATTAGACCACAAAACTGGATTAGACAACAAAACTGGATTAGACCCCAAAACTGGATTAGACTAAAAATTGTCATTATACCTGTGCTAAAGCTGCTCAATCCACACTTTCCAACCTGGATAGAATCCAGAATCATTTAAGATGTCTTACGCAGCATCAATAAGAGATTGTTGAAATTTCTAGTGCATATAAAGAGAAAAGTAGACTTGGAAATTGGATACTCAAAGGGCGTATTGAAAGCAAGGGAGACAGGGGAAAGCAACTTGTGTAAATCATTGGAATGAAGAAATATAACAAAAAGGTGAAATTTTCTAAGGTCTACAAAAAACAGGAAGTTGTGGAGAGTCATGATTGCCTGCATTCTGAATAGATACAGCACATAAAAGAAGAAATTGGGAAAGACTTATTCTCCACCCTGCAACACTTCCCAGTGAACTAATCCTTAAAACAGTCTTTTTCTTATTAGATTGTTTACTTGCAAGAATAATTTTATATTTACAAGATTATAAAAATATGCGAACCGAATACAATGCAATATTTATTATTTACGATATTTTAAATTTTTTAAATATGAAAACATTTATTATTATTAAATTTTTAAAGAAAATGACTGCGAAAAAGAAAATAAGATAATTTAAATAAATACAAACAAAACTGTAAATTTTGAAAATTGATTTTTTTCCGAGAATTTTTTTATATATATATATATTATATATATATATATATATATATATATATATATATATATATATATCACTAAATAAACGATCTGAGTTCATCTCAAAATGCAGACATGAAAACAAATTTCTACTACATTACTTAAAAATGAAAACTGCAATGAATAAATAAAAATAAACAAAATAATATAAAAAAAAACAAGTAAAATAAATTAACCCAAACAAATGATAACAAATTAACTCCCGTTAGAATAGACGAAATAGAATAAATAAAAAATTTAAAAAAAACGTAAAAAATATATTAAAAATAATCAACCCGAATAAATAAATAAAGTAAATAATAATAAATAAATTAATAAACCAATCCCGCCAAAATAACCGTAATAATAGACTACAATAAACAATCCAAAAATTGGACGTAAAAATAGCTATAACTGCTATATAACGATAAAAAAATTACTACGTTACTCAAATATGGACAACTGTCATAGTTTCAATTCTTGGTAGTGGATGCGCACTGCTGATGAGTCCCAAATATAGGACGAAATTATAATTATCAAATCCTCCTAATAATTTCTATCACTTGTATATCATTGCTTGAACCGGCTTCTAATTACTCAAGTTTGAGCGGCTTGGTGATAGTAGTCGTGGCTCCTGGGGGCACAGTCCTATGGTTAGAGAGAATCTCAATTGAGTTCCACCACGGAATATGTGAGTGAACGGCGCTTTATTGAGTCTGATTTGCTGCCTCTTCGTCACCGAGGCCCGTTGGAACGGTTGGTATGACGTTTGCTTGATAACCTAACTGTCAGGGTTTCAATTCTCGGTAGTGAATGCGCACTGATGATGATTCCCGAAACGGCCGTCCAGTGCTTTCTGCATTCTGTTGAGGTTTCTTTCAGACTCGATGAATTACTTAATTATAATTATCAAATCCTCCTGATAATTTCTATTATATATATATATAACTGAGTTCAAAAATATAATTCAAGAAATATGTAACCATAATTAACAGAAGTTTTAAATGATTTTTTTTTTACTGTTTAAATACAAGAGTTTGTTTAGGAAAACATTTCATTTCGGCATTAAATGAGCCAATGGGATGACATACCGGAACCCCCCCAAGAAATAGCCAAATTTTCTTCACGACAGAAAGTGCTGCAGCCATAATTCAACGTGACCACTACATTCATCTGTACTACAGAGAACAATGTAGTAAGAAACTTGTTGCATCCAGAACTGTACGCATAGATTGCAAGAGTGTTCTAGAAAATGTAAAGTGCAGCTATGCAGAGTCAGTCCAAACCAAGCCAAGCCATGTTTGAAAACTTAGTTCCTGAAAATTTCGAATAAAATTCTCACTAGACGAAAAGTATCAGAAATTTCATAAATAGCCCAGAGGTTATTTCATTATCGTCAGAGAAGTCAAGTCTCTTTGCAATGACCTTTACTTTTAATTCGACGTCAGATGATAAAGACCACCCTTTATCTGACTTCTCTCTTCTTACGTCGTGTAATATATCTATCACAACACGAAATGTTTTCATGTTTATCAAAATCCTTGACTGTAAGAAGACTGCCAGTCCGGATAAACTCCTGGCAGTTGTTCTTAATAACGCCAACTGCGTTATCTCCAATCTTGGCAAAATTCTTTAACTACAGCCTGAAGGTGAGATTCTTCCCAAGTCTATGGAAGATGTCATCTCTATGCCCTGTTTTTAAGAATGCGTGTGAGCGTTCGTCTCGTTAATATATCCACTCATTAGGCTAGTTTGTATCATCAGAAAACTCTTCGCTTCTGTCATCAAGAAGAAAGTTATTGAACGCCTCGCCATGGATAACTTGCTGAGAGGTAACCAATATGGCTTTCATTCTCCTAGATCCACTGTTGATGTCCTATCATTATTCACAGAATCGGTGAGACAATCTGAAGTCCATAAGATCAATGTCGGCGCTCCTCCAAGGCTCTCTTCTCGGTTCTATCCTCTTTCTGCTTAATCTGGCGACTCATCTCTCTTCTGACATTATCCCTGATGGTTCAATGGCGAGGAAGGACTGGCATGTAACATTCAATACCTCCAAAATCAAACAAGCAACGTTCTAGCATCAGACCCTAAACACTCACCTTGTGCCAAAACTAAGCTACGCTTAGTAAATTACTACAATCTCTGGTGTTCTTCAGAATATCAGCCCAAAGTTATCTGCAATCTTAGCAAAACAGTTTAACAGCTGATGAAGAAGAGATGCTTCCTAAGTCGATAAAAGGTATCAAGAATGCGGATCAGCGAACATCCATGTTGCAATATTGATCCATAAGCCCCCTTTGTGCCATCAGCTCTGTTCAAGTCTATATTCAATAAGAAGGTTGTTAAACACGTCAAAATGCAAAACCACAATGGATTTCACTATGCTCGGTCCACTGGCAGTGTTCTAACTGTCCTTACTTACAGAATCAGTGAGAAAAATGTCAATATTATGAAATTTTGTTTTGCCTGTTCTTCCGAATATCAGCCCAAAGTTATCTCCAATTTTAGCAAAACTAAGAGCTGATGAAGAAGAGATGCTTCCCAAGTCTTTAAAAGGTATCAAGGATGCGGATCAATGCACATGCCCGTCGCAATATTGACCCATACGCCCCACTTCGTGTCATCAGCACGCTTCGAGTCTACATTCAGCAAGGAGGTGGGTGAACACCTCAAAATGCACAACCAATGTGGATTTCACTCTACTAGGTCTACTGACAGTGCCCTAACTTTACTTACTCACAGAATCAGTGAGACATTTGACAATCCCTTGTCATCACGGGGACGATCGACTTATATATAAGGTTTGACATCAGGTGTTGCTGCCTAAAATATATACAACGTTGGAATAACTGGAAGAGTTTTTTTTTCAATTACCAAGTCCTTCTTAACAGGTAGATCCACGAAGGTCGTTGTTAATAGCCGGTCATTTGAAGCCCATGAGATAAAAATGCCGCCGTCCCCCAAGGCTCTCTTCTCGATTTTTTCTGCTTTATATTAACGATCTGCCCCAAAACCATACTCAGATATTTAGTGAATATCAATGAAGATGATACAAAAGCGAATCATAATCAAAAGAGGAAAATATTCATCTTCATGACGTGCAATCTAGTGATAACACGTATGAAACAGACAATTATAAAATCTGTTGCAGTTTTTTGTGTATATGTACTAGTGAGCTATCCCAAATGACTTGACTCACTTTATAGTCCACCAATAGAAGGTTAACCAATCAGAAGACGTAGAATATTCAATCCGTCGTGTATAAAGGCGGCCATTTTGTTTACTCTACCCGAATGTCCAGTTCCAGCTTGTCAGGCGAAGAGAAACAGAAGGACGAACTACTGCTACTTTTACCGGGATATCCACTGCTAACCTGAAATACGCTTCCCTACTGTCTTCGAAATATTCACTGCTAACCTTTGGATTCTATACTCAAAGACGACCGTCATCATGAACAACAAAATCTCCAAACAAGATTTATTAAATGCCACGGACAAGGTCAGTCTCTATTCAACTTTTATTCTGGCTTTTCATTTTTCGAATGAGACATTGTTCATCGGCAGTTAAGATGTTAATAAATTGTGTAAAGTTATTTTTTTCCTGTTATATTCGAGTATTTTTTACTATTACAATCATTGTCAAAAAATTCGGAGGGATCAGTATAATAACCAATACGCGTTTGATTAAATTCTGACGTTTTCAGATTGCTGGAATTAGAATATTACAGTGGATAAAGGCGTTAGTTAGAGCCAGTGACAGGACCCAAAGAGTGGGAGATCAATCCCGGGAATGTTTTTCCCAATTAATCAAGTCCTTCCGAACAATTAGATCCATGAGGGTCGATATTAATGGCCACTCATTGAAGCCCATGAATCAATGGCGACGTATTTACAAGGTTCTCTTCTCGACCCTACCCTCTTTCTGCTTTATATTAACGATCTATGGAATCCATTGATAACGAAGGAACGTATTAGACAATTATACATTTTCAGAGAAGATTTATTAAATACCACTGACAATGTCTGTCTCTATTCAAATTTTATTCTGTCTTTTTTCATTTTTTGCATGAGGCGTTGTACATGCGATATAAGGACCATGGAAAGTTAACATTTTTTTCCTGATATATTGGAGTATATTCGACTATCAGAATCATTGTCAAGAATTGGGAGAGATCAGTATAGTAACTAATACGTGTTTGACTAAATTTTGACATTTTCAGATTGCTGGAATAAGAATTTAAAAAGACATAATCGCCCAAATGGGTATTATATATGGCACTGACTGAATATCGTAAGGTGATTTTCTATGCGCAGATTAGATGTGGCAGAAGGCCGAAAGTATGGAGAACCCAGTGAAGATTGAGCTCACTCACTCAGTCAGTTATGTGCCATGCGTGAAACACGCTTAAGCGATCATGTATCTTTCGATACATGACTGACGAGACAGATTTGTTCCCGCAGTAGGTTACCATTTCTTTCTGCGGTAGACCAGTCGCTATTAAAGGCCATAGAACCCGGTCTCTCTTGCTATTCACCCATAGCTTGAGGGAGAAGAAGAGGATTCATACTTTTCCCAAAAGTATTAGCACGTAAGTGAATGTAATGGATTCGACTGGAATTCGAACTCGGCTCTCTGATTCCTCAATACGAGAGCGAGACAAGCTTGCTAATTTTTACATCACGTCGAGGTGACCCTGAATGAATATCGAATAAAAAATAAAATTCATTTTTTTTTTCTAAAGGCGTATAGAATTAAAAAAAAATAATATTCTTAAACTTTTTATTATATACTAGCTTAAAAACACCCTATCGGGTGACATGTAAGCTCGCTGCTGCAGAGGGCGCTTGATTGGGTCTTCATCGCAATAGGTAGGTATGATAGGTAACAATAAACTACACAAGAACTCAAATTGATCGCTGCGTTTAAGTATTGCATTAATATTTAAGTTTACCTTTTAAAAGTTCAACGATAATTCTTCTGCCATCATTTAATTTAAAGATAATTTGATATACATAGATCATTAATTTACGTACAAACAATTAATTTTATTTCATGGGTGACTTACGCTAGATTTCGTAATTAATTTCGATTATTCCCAAATTTATTTCCAAATTATAAATATTGTTATCGTATAAAAAAAATCGCCGAAAACGATTGCAGTAATGAAAACTCGGGAATCCTAGATTTCAGAATTGCAGGTCTGGATCCGACTGGGGGGCTTTTAATTTGCGCACGGAGTCGGCCTGATTCCCAAATAGTATATGTTAGGTTACGGCCTCTAGAAGTAAAGTTGAAAATTTAATAAATTTAATTTAATTTAATTTAATTTGATAACTGTAATTTTTTTAATTTGAAATGAGCTATTGGAAGTAAGACAGTTATGTCCCCTTGAGCTGAAAAAGTGCAAGACAGTGACACACTGACATTTTTATTTATTATATAGAAGGTTAAAAATAATTTATTTTTAATCATAAACAACACCAATTGTTGTCCTTTTGATCCTTCGTAGTTTTTTTTTTTTTAATTTTACAGCTTTTTTTTTTTTTGTTTTGTTTTGCCTTGTTTTTGTTTTATTACGAGAAAGAATGAGACTTATCGGTTAGTTTTGACTTCTTTATCTAATATGTATTCGTTTTTTAAACTGTAAACCATGGCATGAAAGAATAATTCTAAGATTCAATCAAATATTATGAGAACAAATCTTATGTCACTTTAATTATCGAAACCGAACAATAAAATAGATTTCCCACGGATGGTGACAAAACTGGAAGCAATAGTTATGCGGTTCTACAGAAGGATACTCAGAATTCTATCGACGGAGCGAATGAGCAACAAGTAAGTCTTAAAGAAAATGGTAACAAAAAGAACCTTATACTGAGAATCAGAAAGAGACAGCTAAAATATCTTGGGCACATATTGAGGAAGAAGGGCTTAGGAAACTTAATCACATCCACATGGCATATTAAGGGCAAAAGAAATGGGGGATGGCAGGGGGGCCACCTACCTGAAAACTGTGTGTGAATAGATGGCGAAACTTCTTATAAAAAAAAAAGAGAAATGCTGCTTAAGGCCAAAAGAGATAGAAAGTTTTGTCGAGCCATGATCGCCCTTGTCCTGAAGGGACTTGGCAGATACAAGAAGAAGAAAAAGAAGTCTGATTATTTGAAAACTTGGAAAAAAAACAGAATATTTTCACTCTTATGCAGTAAAGGAATAGCTTCGACCAACGTAGGGCTCGAACCCACGAACCCGAGATTAAGTCTCTTTTTTTTCTTTGTATTCTTTATTAGTATTTTATTTATTGGTTTTATTTCATTTTCCCTGAACTTCCTAAAAATAACGGAAAACGAATTTTAAATAATTTAAAGGTCTTCTTTGAAGTTATATTTAGATTTATTTGAAAGATAATCGCCTACGGCTAATCAATATTAAAAGAAAAATTAATTTCCGTATGTAAATAAAGGTTTTAGACATTTTTCAAATATTGGCACCATCACTTGTCACTCATCAAACCGCCATTATACACGAAAAATGTAAACCACAAATTTATAAATCTCTTTAAAATCCAATATCTGTCCGAGATATTTCTTTTCAAAATAAATTCGTAAATAAGTGATTTTTTTACTTAAAACATCATGAAAGTAACGTTTATTTACGCACGGTTGCCTGTTATGTCAACACTTTGTTGCACCCAGTGAGGTCTATTTTAAATTATTCTGAATTAAGAAGAGTTATTTTATTATCCTATGTAATATTACTCTTTCCACTAAAGAGTAATCAGTTAAAGATGATGATTCAGAATTATTTCCTTTTTGAACATCCATACAAGAATAATCTAAGAGGCGCTAAAAAAAAAAAAACTGTTCACACTCGAAAATTGAATTAAACTTTACATTTTTCGATTCTTCAAACATGTCTTTAGTTAATAAAAAAAAAATATTCTTGTTACGAACAGCAACGGGATGAATTTCAAAATCACATTGAAAAATCTCAAGTTAGTTTTGGGGATTTTTTTAAAAATAAATATTGTGTAGATTTTTTTTTTTTTCATGTTCACTTTAAAAGAAAACGTGTTTTATTAAATTATGGAAGCACCACTTCCCAAAAAGTATTTTTTATGAATTTTATTGAATTAGATTTAGGGACGAATTTTCAGTATTCTAACACTTGATATTTATTTATTTTTTTTTTCCGAAATAACATCATCAGGGTTTTTCATTATACAGCCGTAAAAGAATTTCACGAACAGCATCTAAATGAAAGAATACACAGGGGATATCGGAAGTGGGTGGGAGGTAAATGTGAATCCCACCTAATATTTTCATAAGGTTTTCTAGTGAAGAATAATGTATTCCATATCCAAAGTATTCCTTAATGAATAAGAGCTGAAAATTTTGCTGGTACCTATATATATATATATATATATATATATATATATATATATATATATATATATATATATCAAAAAAAGAGTTCGTCTATTGAAGGACGTTATAAAAGCAATTGTCAAAATTTATTTTGTCTCATGTATTTGTATTCAATAGCAAGGGTGTCATTAGTTTGTCAAGGCTTTTAAATTTGAGAACGTTCATGGTTGAAAGCTCAATCAAGACATAGGCCCCACCTCCACATTTATAATCAAAATTTTAACAGACATCCCCCGCTTACTATATTTTTCTGCTCTGACACCTTGGATTTCGAAATTTTATACGGTATATTTGCACTTATCTCACTTAAACACAGAAAGCATCTATTTTTATAGACGCCTTTATTCTCTTTCCTTCCTGCACTGTTATTGCTACAATTATGTTTCTATCTGTTTATTTTTTTCTGTACCCCACTATTTTCAGATCATAGTTTTCCAAAAGAATTTTTATCAAAATATCTATATTCTTTTTTTAAGGTTCCTACCCTCTTTTTTTTACTTTTTTTTTATTTTTATTTTTATTTTTTTGATTACCTTCTTGCCTTTTCACTCTCTAACCATCTAGCCAAATCTATCAACACTGACCACATAAGGGACGTCTTCCCCACCCCAAATCTTAAAAGCCTCTTCCCCTAGCTCAAAAATCACACTTTCCTACCTTCCACACCCATATAGACAAAACAGACTAATGCGTTCACCCCGATCATTTAAAAAAAAAAAAAAGTTTCGCAGGCGAGGAATGAAGCAGGGATCAGATTTGTACTAATAATAACCATCTACATCGAGTCCACAGCAGCCTAAAAAACACCGTTGGTGAGTCTTCCCCGTTTCTCAGTTTATTTCTCGCACCGCTGATGAAGGACACAGGCGTGCCCGAAAATTCCGGACGAATAACATTAATCTCCGTGCTTCATTTCTGTCTTGTGATTAACAATTAATATATAATAAATTCTTTTCGCATTGATCACATTGGTACCCATTCGTTTTCCCTTGTTTTATTAACCAACCTACATATATATAGAAATATGGTGGTATATTTATGGTACAAAGTGCTCAATATCAGAGATAGAGCGTTTGTAAATATAAAAGTGAACATTGCAATCTACACTTAGAGGCGACAGGCTGTTTCATGCTAGACGCAATAGTCAGGCCACGTGTGTGGGTTTTTTTCTCGGCTATTTATATATACGGGTCAATGCTGCATTGTGGGTAGTCTATTTTAGCGGTTATTTTGCCGGAAGTCCTTTATTTATTCTAGCCGAGAAATAAAAACAGCACTCGTGGCCTGACGATTGCGTCTAGCATGAAACAGACAGTCACCTCTAAGTGTTGACTTCAATGTTCATTTTTATATATATATATATATATATATATATATATATATATATATATATGGATAGATGGTGTATACGGAATAAATTCCAATAACCAACAATTACTGTTCTAAAAAAGAGTGCTGAATACAGAGTAGAGCGAATATAATTATTTATTCGAAAAATTTTAAAATATGAATAAAATCACTACAAAAATAGCCATTTTGTTTCAACACCTCCGGTGGCTTATCAAGTGGTATTGAAACAAAATGGCTATTTTTGTAGTGATTTTTATAACATATTTATTTTATAATTTTCGAATAAATATATATATATATATATATATATATATATATATATATATATGTGTGTGTGTGTGTGTGTGTGTGTGTACGTGTGTGTGTGTGTGTGAAAGAGAGAAATCAAATGATTCAGTTATCTTCAGCATCCCGACTCCAGAGTTTCGTAGACGGACGCTCCCGAAATCATTCCGTCCACTCGTCAGTAAATTCTGTTTTTGTTTTATTTAACTCCCGTGTAAATTATAACACTGAAACTATTTAACACATTAGTGAATGACACCCAATATTTTAAAGAAGCGGTTACATTTTTTTTTTTTTTAATCCGACAGCCCTAAGATTATCGACAGCCCTAAGATTATCGTTAGATTAAGCAGAAAGTATTAAGCGTTAAAATAAACTTTATGCAATAATGGGTTAATATCACTATTATTATTATTTCCTTTTATTTCTGTTGTATACACATTTCCTTCTGGGTCCCAACCAGAAACCTAAGCTCAGATATGTCTTCATGACATTTTCCACTGATCATTTTTATTTTAAAAAAAAAAAAATGTATTTCTTTAAGTCATGAGGTACCTGGAATCCCTTCAGTCAATCTATCGGAACCTTTTCCAATCAATCCGAGGGCTCCAACTACATCTGTAATTATTGATGTTCTCGTGTGCCATATTTTTGAAATTACTATTCCAAGATGCTTTTATTTTGATAGACTTTTGAATATCTTCAAAGATACCTGATAATATACAGGAGCTGCCATGACAACAAGAAAGCCATTTCTGTTCTTGTGGTCTTTAATCCCGGTGTCTAGTCGATTAGCTTTGATTATTCTGTCTACGTGTGTATTGTAAAGTGCCACACATTTGTTAAAGGTCCTCTTTTTGTAACCGGAACTGGGTGCTATCCATGCCAGATTCTTGTAATTTTACCTTCACGTAAAAGTTTCATATTTGCCAATGCAGATATTGGCCCATTCTGTCATACCAAGTTTTATATTTATTTAGTGCGTGCTAACACTGTGCAAATGATGGTCAATTTTTCTGCATATTTATTATTATTATTATTATTATTGAATGTATAAGGATAAAAGCCTTCAGAAAGAGAACGTCACTCTGATCCCAAGTGAACTAGTAAATTAGTCTTGAAAAATCAAGCAACAGTCATTTTTATGCGATTCTGCGAAATTCAGTCTCGCCACAAACTTTTAGACTGTAATAAATATATATATATATGTGTGTGTGTGTGTGTGTATTGTTGTAATAGGAAGGAATAGTTAGATTAATGATCAAAAATTCATTAGTATTTATATTTTTAATGATATAAAAATCAGTGCTCGATACAGAAGTAGAGCTTAAAATCATATTTATTTATTTATAAATTTATTCTAAACATCCCTGGAGAATAAAACTGTGGTCTAGATTCTAAGTTTAATTTTGAAATTAAACTTTATGACTTGAGTCTGTTTCGAAACAGCAATTTCTGTGTCGCGATGGAATCATATTAAAAAATGATTATAATATATATATATATATATATATATATATATATATATATATATATATATATATATATATATATATATATATATATATATATATAAATAATAGATAGGTAAAGACAAAATTTATAAGTCATTTTTAAAAGAAAAAGCTAAAAAAAAAAAAAAAAAAAACGGTTTCGTCCCAGGACTTATCAAGTTTATTTTTCTGGGAATAGAAAATTTAAAAGCGTGTAAATTAATTTAAAATAACGAATGGAATGTAAGAGGAAAAAAAATGAATTTCAAGAAACTAGAGTCAATAACATTTCAGACCCAGTAAGCATTCCTCTGTTTACAAAGGAAGGCTCACGGGACCTGATATATATATATATATATATATATATATATATATATATATATATATATATATATATATATATATATATATATATTTTATGAAAAGACTAAGTCCGACAATTATTTTATTGTTTAAGGTCGAATTACTGCGTTTAAATCATAGAAATTTGTAAATTAAAAGCAGTAGTTCGACCATGTTAAACAGCCCCTTCCTCTGTAGCTAAATAGTATAGCACGTCAGTATATATGTTGGTCTCGTGTAGGATACAGTTTTGATTCCTGGCGGAGGGCACGTCTTTTCTATGAAAATTTCTCTGATGCTGATTATTAAAAAACAGAGCATTTACTTAAATGTTTGTATCTATAAAAATAGCTTATATATATTGTATTTCTTTCTATTTTCATCGGTTTGGTTGTAATGGAACTTAATATTAAGACATCCCGATAATTCAAAAAGTAACGAAATTTTTATCATTTTATTTTGGGTTGTGTTTGTTTCGAATCTGATTTAATATCGCTGTTTTCACGGTCTAGCAGTTGAGACCGTAATAAACATTAGGTTAAAATACGTAAACATCTTTCAGGAATTTAATGTTAGATTTTTTTTGTTTTATAAAAGAAATGAATCGATACCATTATTTGCTCCGAAAAAAGGAACGGTAGAAATACTGGGAGAGTACTAGAAAGAAAAAAGAATAGATAGATAAATAGATAGATTTGTTAAGAAAGAAAGAAAGAAAGAAAGAAAGAAAGAAAGAAAGAAAGAAAGAAAGAAAGAAAGACAAAACAAAATCTTCTGAGATAGCGAGAACGGGTCTCAGAGAAAAAGAAAATAGAAACTGATCGTGAGAAAGAAAGAAATATTGAGAAAGAAAGAAAGAAAGAAAGAAAGAAAGAAAGAAAGAAAGAAAGAATAAGAAAGAAAATATTTTGAGATAAGCTAGATAATCAGAAAATAGTGATTGATAGCGGGAAAGAAAGAAAGAAAGAAAGAAAGAAAGAAAGAAAGAAAGAAAAAGAAAGAATAAGAAAGAAAAAGAAAATATTTTGAGATAGCTAGATAAGCAGAAAATAGTGAATGATAGCGGGAAAGAAAGAAAGAAAGAAAGAAAGAAAGAAAGAAAGAAAGAAAGAAAGAAAGAAAGAAAGAAAATATGGAATGTGCGTCAGAGATTAAAGAAAGAAAGAAAGGATGAAAACAAATAGAGAGAGAATGGAGAGAAAAAGGTAAAAGGTTGCGATTAATCGATAGATATATTGGTAGATAGTAGACAAAGAAAGAAAGAGTGAAAGAGAGAAAAGATACGTATGATTTTGTAAGTAAATATTTTCGCACTACAATTAAGATTCTGTGTGCTGTGTCCTTTCAGGTCGTTGGCAATCATGGCTCTCCATAATTTCCTGTCTTTTGTAGCTATTAGTAAATTTTGTCTTTTTGCTATCACTTCTAATCCCTGTACGGCCAACAATTTACTCAAGCTCGTTAGGCAGGGGTTATGCCTTCTTTTCCTCTGCCGCTTTTGCTTTCAATATGTCCTGTGAGTGTCAAATTTTCCAAGCCCTCTTTCCTCATTAGATGCCCTAAAAATTTCAACTTACTCATTCAATGTTTCTTTTTTTTTTTTTTTTTTTCATTTTCTCTAAAACTTCGACATTGCTCACATGTTCAGAACATGGTATTCTCAACATCTTTGTGTAGAACCACATTTTTCTTTCGCCTCAAGTCTTTTCTTTATCTGTGAGAAGATTGTCAAGAATCCACTGCTATATAGGAAGACTAATATTACATAACAATTCGGTATTCTTTTCTTCGTTTCTAACGAAATGTTCCTGTGTCTTAAAACTTTGCTTTCTCTATCCCAAAACGCCTTCGGATTTCGGTGTTTTGTTCTTTCCGTCCCCTGTTAAGACACTTCCCGGATATTTAAATTCTTGTACTGGCTTGATTTTTGGCATTTCCGATTTGCAACTTGCATACAATTGAGATTAACGCACGTGAACATTTTCAAGATAGTTTGATGTTTATATGAGTTACACATCGAGTGAGATTCAGTTTATAACACAGGACTTTATTATAAACTAGCAGTATCCATAAAAAGTCAATGGTATTAATGTTTTTCATTGAAATTATTAATAGTTTGGAGGTCTACTAACTCCATGGAATGTAAAATTTTAAATGACCATTTTCATAGCATAATTACAATTATATTCTTTAGTAGTTATATCTCTTTGATATTTTTTCCTGGATATTAGTATATATATATATATATATATATATATATATATATATATATATATATATATATATAGTTAGTTAGTTAGTTTATGAAAAACTAGGTAATCCGTATGGGTAAACCTAAGTAGGATAAAACCCAGAGAGCTCAATGTAAATCCAAAGCAAATAAAAACAGATGATCCGCAGTCCTTTAAAAGAGCTGTGGTGAAATAATTTATTACATGGAACCTTAAAGTGGTCTGTTTTATTTAATATATATATATATATATATATATATATATATATATATATATATATATATATATATGAATGGTAATACTCGTTTAAAAAAACCTCGGTTATCTCAACTTATAATATAACAAATCGCTGTCCCAGAAAAAAATTGAAAATAAAAAAAGAAAAACTCAAGAATATAACACTGTACGAATCCTCTCGTCAAGTTCTAAAGCTCCAACCCCAAAGAAAAAAAAACGAATAAAAGACTAAATGTAAACGGCTAAGTACACTAAGTAGAGCAAAAACTAAAATAATCCTAGTAGTTTGAAAAACCTAGGTTTCACTTAAACGGATCTTCAGGTTAAAACTGGCCAGTTTTACTCTGAATATTCGTTTAGGTGAATTGTTATGTAGGTTTGCCTGGCACCTTAGGGGATTATGAATATTTTATATATATATATATATATATATATATATATATATATATATATATTCACCCACAGACAAACTGTTTCGCTGTATCACAGCTCATCAGTGTGACATGCGATTGCTTCAAGCCGGGATCGAAGCCTGACTGATTTAACATCAGTTGGAGTCTCTTGCCTTAGACTTATATATATATATATATATATATATATATATATATAGATATAGAGAGAGAGAGAGAGAGAGATATAATATTAGTGGTAAATATACATACATATGCAAAATATATAAATACCCATACATGCATATGTTTAATAAAAATACCAAGAGGAAGAATCCAGGTAGAACTCAATGTCCAGGACAGAGTAAGGATATAATAAAAGGCTTAAAACTAATATTCCATGGTCACAATTTATTCCATTGGAATCGTAAATATGAATATGATGAATTGGATCGTATTTACGATTCCAGTGGAATAAATTTGACCATGTAATATTAAATTTATATTTTTTATATATATATATATATATATATATATATATATATATATATATATATATATATATATATATATATATATATATATATATTCAAATAGTTATAGTTGTGGACTCACTTAGTTCTTAAGCATTTAATGCACCTAGAAATAATTTATGTACACTAATGTGTAAATAACATTTTATACTTAGGTTTCAAATATTTGATAAACATGGAGCTAATAATGAAATGCGCTGTATGTAAATAATATTTACACTCAGTTCAAAAATATTTACCCTCCTTAGTAATGCTATGAAAATTATATCTCTACTCCAGCATTTCTCAACCTTTTTAACTTGGCGTGACCTTTAAAATAAATGTCATGTCTGAAGGAACCCCTGTGCAAAATCAAAATTATATACCATATCTCTCTAATTTTATTTTCATCACATTTCACGTGGTAAATATCATAATATATATATTTTGAATAACTGGTTTAAAGAAAAATTATTACTTCTTTGTCAAATCTTTTGGTAATGCTAAATAAAATTCATACTGTTCATTTATAATACTTCATCAGGGAGTTCACATTCACAGTTTGGACGGATATATTCCAAGGGAAATAACTCTTTCCTGTTTTAAACAGAGTACCTCCCTTTTGCCCCTGTCCACACCACACTAGTCACGTGATCAACGCGACATTGAGATGCGAGACGCGCAAAACTCAACAAATTTGGAACATGGCTATCAAGGAATATGGACACATATATATTCTCCTGTCCTAATGGTTGTGACACACAATTCAGTAACTTGGGACTGTGATTTTGTATATATATATATATATATATATGTTATAAGGTTCTCCGTGTAAATAAATGGTTATTTCAAGGAACCATGAGTTTCAATAATGTCCTTCTTATCGCATCTGTTTTTCTCCATGTGCCACACACACACACACACACACACACACACACACACACACACACACAACATATATATATATATTCATCCACGGACCGTGAATTAAAACTGCATACAAGTCATTTCATTTAATAGTTATGAGACAACAACCACGCCGTTCATAACACAAAAAACAAATTCTTGACTCAAACGTAAAAAATAAACATGAGTAACCAATATCATATACCTATATTATAAAACTGTACTCCTGTTCAAAAGACCATATTGTTTTCGCAACGTTTCAGCAATTATGCCTGCCTCATGGCCTTCATCAGATGTATATCAATCTGAGTAACCTACAGAGAATTCTGAATTGACCTTGAATGGAAATGCCAATTCATGATTTAATTAGTTTTAAGTTTTAAATAATTTCTGTCTGAATCTCTGGAAGCAGGACTTATCATTATTTACACTATTTACATTCAAACTATTTGTCCTCATCAAGCAAGGTGATAATGGCACTGAGGTGCAACTAGCTACTGGGAGTGAAAGAAATAACAAGACTTGAGAAGGAATCAGAAGCCCAATCCTAAACCGGAAACCAAGAGAAATCTGTGCTCCTGTTCAAAAGACTATATTGTTATCCGAACGTTTCAACCATTGTGCCTTTATCAGATGTAATCCAGGTAACCTACAAAGAATTCTGAATTGAACTTTATTTAATCTAATGGGAGGGTAGATTGTTCTCATTCCACTGCCCATATCTACAGATATCTTGACTAGTTCTTATTTTTAGTACCATTCAGTCATTTCTTGCTCTGTTTCCACTATACACACTGCCCAGCCCAGAGATTGAACTTGCAATTACTATGTCACCAATGTTTTAATCCACTAGACCATCGTTTCTCAACCTTTTTACCCTTGCATGACCCTTAAAATAAAACCCCTGCGCAAAAACAAAATTACATACAATATCTTTCTCATTTTATTTTCATCGTAGCTCACCTGAATATCGTAGTATATCTGTCTATATTTCGGAGATGAGGTATTATGTACACTATTTACATTATTCGGATTATTGTTCTCATCTTTGATGCCTTATTTATCACAACGTCTCGGCCGTTGTACGCTCCGGACTTCTCCCTGATTGTAATGTCGAACTGAACCCTTTATTTCGCTCGCTGGGGTACACTGTTCTAGTTCCACGTGCCATGTCTAATCGATGTCAGTTATCAGTTATCTCCTGTTAATTCACCTCTCCAAGATCTCCACTGCCTTAACCAGGTATTGAACGCACAACTCTTTGGGTCCTGTCACAGTGCCATGGATCCTTAAGATGAGGGCAATAGTCCGAATAATGTAAATAGTGTATCGTAGTATATATTTTGGAATAACTCATTTATAGAAAAGTTAATGCTTCTTTGTCAAATTTTTTGGTAATGCTAAATAAAATTCAATGATTGTTATACTTTTTAGTAACCTAATAGGTTAGATAGGATGATGTCTATATTACAATAACCAAGAATATATTGTGTGTGTTTAGTAATATTACGTATATGAAATTAAATAAAAAGTCAAAAGTGCATTAGTTTATCTCATCTGTTCTTGTGGAACCCTTAAATTTTTAAAAAAACTTTGGGTTGGGAAACGCAACTCTACATATCGCAACGTTAAATATTTAAAATTTTAACAACCTCCTTCCCCAACACAAAAGTATACTTGAGAGAGATATGAAATTAATCCTCCCTATACTCTACCATGTCTCTTTAACTATCCTTTTACACTCTCTGTTAAATTACAAAAACTTACACTACCCATCAATTTTAATTTCATTTTCGTTTCATTTCATTTTTGGAAGTGCTATCTGATGATCCGGCGTCCTTTAAAAGGACTCTGGTGAAATAAATTATTATAATGGTACCTTAAAGTGGTCTGTTTTTTCTTTTAAATATTAGCTCTAGATTTACATTGAGCTCTCAGGATTTCATCCTCCTTGGGATTACCCATACGGATTACCAAGTTCTTCATAACTTAAATATATATATAAAGACATTTTTATGATTATACATTATTTTTTATAGATAAAATATTTAAGTAAATGCTCTGTTTATAATAAATAGTATTAAACAACTTTTATCGGCCTGAATGTCCGAGAAAACAAAAACTCAGAAAATATTCGTCGTCCGATTGGTTATTCGAACCCGTATCCTATACTGAATTAGTCATTTAGTTTTGACGTGCATTTACCGATTTGGCCAAAAAGTAGCGTTGTTTTAAAAGGTAAGAATTTACTGTCTTTATTGTCCACAAACATCCATGATTCTCTCACGTACATTCATATCTGCTCATGGCGTATCCAAATGTAAACAAATGACGTCACAATTATGAAATCGACAAATCCAACAACAATTATTAAAATACATTTTTATGTTTATATATTCTTTTATAGATATAAATATTTAATTAAATGCTCTGTTTATAATATATATTAAGTATTAAATAAACATTTATGGAATTAATGTCCGAGAAATTTTTTAGAAAATATTTGTCCTCCGACAGGATTCGAACCTGTATCCTTATCACGGAACCTCAGACATTTTGACATGCCTTAATTAATATTTGGCTTCGAATATTTTCTGTTTTAAAATTTATACATTCATGGAAATTAAATGAATATTTTTTAAATAATGTATGTATTTGTCCATTAATATTATATATATATATATATATATATATATATATATATATATATATATATATATATATATATATATTTTATATATATATATATAATTTTTCTCAAATCATTTTTTGAAGTCATTTAATTTCACTTTTTTTCCATCATTTTTTTTCAAATTTTTATAATGTAGTTAAAATCTCTGAAAACTTTATGAATGAATTATCGTAGTTTCCATAAATTTACAATGTATTTTCTTATTTTTAAATGCTGTCAGGGATTTTCAAAAAATGTCAATCTTAATATATCTGAAATTAAATTTTGTAATTGTTTTTTCACTTCGTACAAGAGGACAAAAACAAATATATATATAATATATATATATATATATAAATATATATATATAAATATATTATTAATTTTTGAATTATAATAAAACAATAAAACATTTTAAATTTTTAAACAAAAACTTTCATATAAATATAAAGTATAAGATAATTTTTTACTTTAGGTAAATATATATAAATTGATTAACAATAAGATATTATAAAAATTTTTAAAAATGAAGATTAGGAAATACCTCGGATATGATAAGTTATTTTAATTTTTGTCCCATATTGTCAAAATTAAAATAATATTTTGGTTATGTCAGATTAACCAAAAAACGCCAGGTCTAAAAAATATAAAAATAAGGTAAAATTAGACGTATTGGTTTATAAAATTTTCCAATTCAAGAAATTCTATATATCCATTCCCCAGTCAATGTACAAAAATAAAATTTTCAGCGACAAAATATTATTGGTTTTATAAAATAAATTTCCAATAAAAAACACTTTTTTACATTTGTCTGTGTATAAAATGCATATATATATATATATATATATATATATATATTTAAGATATGATAATTTATGGGAAAATTATTAAATTATAAAGATAGAGCATTTAAAAAGTGGACTGATGATTCTTTTTTAGCATGAAAAATATATTTTATCGCCTCTGAAAAAACCATCAGCATTCCGATAAAAAGACCCTGGACAGTCCTAAACAATTTATATATATTTGAGCAATTTATATATATATATATTTTGTCAGTTAAATTAATATAAAATAATATATATATATATATATATATATATATATATATATATATATATATATGTGTATATATATATATATATATGTTATGGTTTTTCCTTGTTAAATAATGATAGGAAAAAATTTAAATAAATAAAAACCGAATTTACAGATATATTACAAACAGGAATATACAAAAAAATTAAACTATTAAATTTGAACAATCAGGTTTAGTACAGAAAATTATTAGTCTCGACCAATATCACTATTCCAATGTCTTCGATGTCCAATTAATTGTCTAACGGACTGCCTCTGAATTTATATTCAAAAAATTTTTGACGATATTCAGTCATTTTAAACGAGGGCGTCATAAGGCAAAATTAACGATTTAACGTGGGATCAGTAAGCCGTGTGCTAAAACTCAAAAAATTTTATATTGATTTTGTTTAAACGGGTTCATGAAAAAAATATTCTATGTTTCGGAAAACAATAAAACCTTCGGCGTAGCCTTTTCGGGTATAAATAAATAGGCAGATATTAAACCGAACAGTCGGTTTCTAATGAACGACTGTCTCCTTATATACTGAAAACTTTATTTATTCTTTATGGAAAAGTCATTTTTTTATTATTATGATCCAAAAAACAAAATAAACACCCACATTTATAATTTTTATATATATTTTTTTATATTATATTTTTTTCTTTTGATCAAATATGAAGAGTCCAATCAAAGGTTAAAATAGAATTTTTTCTTTTTCTTGAAGAAAAAAAAAAATTTTCCATTTTAAATTTTTTTATATGAAAAAAAAATGTCAAAAATCGTGAATCCAATAATCTTTTGAGGTTCTGTTGTTTCAACCTGTTTCATTTTTCTTCCTTTTTAAATGTTGATGTCTTCTCTAAAATTTTTTTGGGAAAAAACTATTACGATATATTCTAGAATAAAAATGTTGGATTTTATTTTTTATCTTTTATTCTTCTGTTTATTTTTTTAAAAATTTAAAATTCTTTGGCAATTTATAAAAATTTTTTTTTGGTGTTAAAATGTTGTTATCTTTTGTTTTGTTTTAAATTTTAATTTATCGAATTATTGATTGATTTTAATCCCAAACATAATATCTTTGGTGATAATTCAATGGTGTCCATTTTATTTGGCGTTTTTTCTATACCTGTAGGAAATACCTAATAATGCTTTCTCCTATACTAAATGAATTTTGGTTTTCGTAGCGCTCTTTTACAAAGGTATATTAAAAAATTTTTAACTTAATCCATTTGATCTTCCAAAATTTTTTTAATTTTTATATTTTTTTCAATAAAATAAATTTATGCGAAAAGTTTGAATAAATTTTGAATTGTTCAATTTTGTTCATTATCTATTACTAAACAGTAAAATTATATCTCAAAATGTTTGAATGAATTAATACAAAATTTTTATGGTCGTTTTAATTTAGGAATTTTGCATTTTAAACAATTTTCCGGCCATTTTTTTAATATCAAATATGATTAAATATAATATTAAATTCAATTGGATAATATAATCTGCGTGTATTCTTGGCCATGGACGATCAGTTTTCAGGCCATGTTATATTTATGTATGATTGGCGGTGCTTTTAAATTTAAAAAACAATTTAAAATGAATTTCCACAATTTGAGAAATATCCTGGTCCATATTCATTCCA
The DNA here is from genome assembly GCA_903632075.3 of Acanthosepion pharaonis. Taxonomy (NCBI): domain Eukaryota; kingdom Metazoa; phylum Mollusca; class Cephalopoda; order Sepiida; family Sepiidae; genus Acanthosepion; species Acanthosepion pharaonis. The sequence goes on from CAHIKZ030002155.1 coordinate 34,239, forward strand.
ATATACATTATTTGTATTAGCGACTTCAATCTATTTTGATGGTTAAATTTCCAATGGAAATCTTTAGTATCCGTTTTTAAAAATTTTTTTAAAATTGCAACCCTTTCGTAATTTTAAAAATAGCAAATTATCGCAAAAAGAAAAAGCTATCAAAAATTTTAAATTTTTTTTCATTTTCAATTTTATTTTGATTTTGAAAAAATTGAAAATTCGTCATTCAAAATTAATTTTTTATGAAATAAATGTGACTGGGAGGTTAAAAAAAAATACAACATACAACTGTTCTTATATGTTATTAAATTTCTAAAAATGATTACCGTATTTTCCAATGGCTCTAATTTTTTGATAGAAAGTTTCGACATGCTATATATATTTCCGATTTTTTCGTTGGTAAATATATTCTAATCTGAAATTATAATTCAGATTTTTTCCCCATCAAAGTTTAAATTTTAAGTGTACCGCTATATTATTTTTTTTATTTAAAAATTTTTTATTTGTTTTTTTTGATCCGAAATGCAAATGAAAAATGTCTGCAATAAAAACATCTGCCTTTAAAAATATTATGGAATTTGTTATGCGAAAATGATTGCTAAATCAAATTTCTCATTTTTTGAATATTTTGAAAAATTTATTAGGGTTAGAAGCATGTGCGATAGGTTTTATGTCCCATAATGGCATTTTTTATGTAATATACACGCTCCGACACCGTAAATTCACTCACTCAACAATAAAATTTTTAATTTAGGATCAAAAATAAAATAAATCCGATATTAATTTCTTGATTATTTATAAATATATATCATAACTCTGTAAATAATATATTTTCTTTTCTTTAGCAGTTCGTTCAATGGAAAAGATTTTTATGCATTTAAATAATGAATTCTGGTATAATTTCATCTAATGAAGAAAACTTTGTAATTTTTGACCATTTAAAGATAAAAATTTTTGAAAAGTTTTTTCTTTTTTTTTCTTCGGGGTGTATACTTGAAAAATTCGATATTAAAAGAAATTGTATATTATATGAGAACTTGTCGTTCATTCATTTTTATTTATTCTTATTTGTCATTGCATCGAAAATAATAATTTAAATAAATTCCAGATTCTGTTTACCTTTGTTGCTGTTCAAACAATTTTGAAAGTTCCATATTATTCTTTGGAAAAATTCTTCCATGTTAACGTATTATTTTTTTTTTTAAAATTAACCTGATATCCTATAGCCTGTCAAAAAAAAAAAATATATTTCCTTTGTTGTCATGGAAAATTTGAATTAAAAAAATTTTTTTTTTTTTTTAAAATACAAATTTCATTAAAAATTACCATCATGCATTAAATTAGTCAAAAACTTGGTATGCAAAACGGATAACAAAAAAAAAAAAAAAAAAAAACAATTTTTTCAAACAAAATTTTTGATAAAATAAATTAACCCAAATGAATACGTGTTATGGTCCGGTTCCTTGTACCACGGTGATAGTCCAAGGTAGAACCAATAAAGAAGAACTCGAACACAGGTATGGAATAACACAGATATATTACAAACAGGAATATATACAGAGAAGTAGAAGTGTTAGTATGAACAATCAGGTTTAGTAGAGAGAACAATGTAGTCTCGACCAGTATCACTATTCCAATGTCTGAACAGTAATTGTCTGAACGCGACTCTGTTTCGGACTGCCTCTGACTCGACTCTTGACTCGACAAAAGAAAATAATTATTGAAATATATATATATATATATATATATATATATATATATATATATATATATACAAGGTGTTATTAATGCCCGAGATTCCGACCACGGTGATAGTCGTTCAAAATAGAACCAATTCGAACACAGATATATAAACAAACATCTTTATAATCAGAGAAAGAACTCCAGCCCTTTACGAACAATAAAGGTTTTTCGAGAACAATGTATTCTCGACTAGTATCACTATTCAATGTCTTGTAGTAATTGTCTGAACGGACTGCCTCTGAATCGACTCTTATTTCGATTTGAACTACTGACGATATTCAGTCACCCCCACGAGGTCGTCATGTGGCACAAGACCGATTTAACGTGGGATCTCCGAGATTAATATCATGGGTTTTTCGGTCAAAATATGCCCATTGAACCCGTATAAACGGGGTTCAGGGTCGGTTTTACCTCCCCGAAAGAGACTCCGCCCTTCGGCGTAGCCTTGTTTTCGGGTTCCTTCCCGTCCGAAGGCAGAGAGTTCAACCGATCAGCCGGTGAAGACTTGAACGAAACTGATTTGAATTCAGTCATAGAGGAACATTTATTTATCATGTGACAAAAAAGGTCAGAAATTTTTTAATGTGGGAAAGACCGTGGCCTCGTCCCAAAAATATGCCCATTTGAACCCGTATAAACGGGGGTTCAGGTTTTATTACCTCCCAAGTAGGAATCCGCCCTTCGGCGTAGCCTTTTAGGTTCCTCCGCCCGAAGGCAGAGAGTTCAACCGATCTGTCGTTCAAAATTTGAGCTACTTACTCCTTGCTTACTCCTGAGGCGCAGTATTTATTAAGTATGGAATAGTATGGAATAGTCCATTATTATTATTATGGGTAAGATCCCAATAACCCCCCCCTAGCTTTATTTTTTGAATCAATAAAACATTTTTATAGGCGACAGACTTTTTCATATGCTAGAAAAACAGGGTTTCAAAACTTCAGAAATATTTTTTATATTTGACTGAAGTTATCTCTGATATTTTTGCACGTTATCCCATAAATATAGCACACCTTAAAGAATATTTCTTCATATATATATATGAAAGAAAGAATTCAGGTATAAAATGTATCTATCAGTTCTTATCTCAAATAACAACTTAAAAGAGACTGTTTGACCAACACAAGGAATGTTAAAAGATTCATGAAAAAAAGATAAAAAATAAAAAACAAATGAAAACTACAAACAAAAGTTCAGAGATATCCATCAAAAAGACATTCATTTCTGTAGTTCATTTGCTAACAACAAGCAGAATTTTTCTCCTCCCGATGATGGCCATTTCGGTCGAAACTAGTCGAGGAATCTAAATGGAATAATAATAAAAAAAAAAACGAAAGAATATTAATCTACAACCCAGTGTGTCTAATGATTTTAATTTTTTCTTTTTTAATTTTTTATTGGTTATATATATATATATATATATATATATATATATATATATATATATATATTGATATTAATATAAAAGAAAATTTAAAAATTACTTGAATTTGAAATAAACATAATAATATTATATATATATATATATTTATATATAGAAATAATCTATTTCTTTATTTTTCAACAGGTATATGCTGATTTTTTAAATATTAAAGAAAGTAAATTTGAAAAAAGTTTAAAAAATTATTTAGATATTTTAAAATTTTATATCTGATGATTATACGATGTGTATATTTTTAATGTACACATCTATTCGTGCGAATATATTTTCAAGAAAGAAAAAAATAAAAAAACACGATTATAAAATGTAAATGTACAAGAAAAACTGTTTTCAATAATGATAGACATGTGTATAAATGGTTTTTTTATTTAATTTTTAAATATCAATTTTTACACACACAAAACAAACATATAAATATATATATATATATAGGAATATATATATATATATATATATATACAAACAATTGCACATAAAAAATAATTGATATAACAAATTTGACTGAAATCAAAACTTATTACAAATTGTGAAAGTTTTGTATGAATTAAAATAAATGTATATCTTATTTTGAAGCTTAAATAAGCATGGAATAATACAACACAAAATGTACGTTAAAAAAATGTATTGAAACAAAGAATAGGTACACAATATTTACAGTTTTTTTGGTATATTCTTGGGAAGACTGTTCCTGCATAATGGGTTGACTAAATCGCAGTCGGGCAGAGTCTCTGGATTCAATTTCTTAATCTCTACTATCTTTGTCTTCCGGTACCAACCCATATTTATATGGTAAGATAGTCCGCTTATGTAAATTAGGTGTATCATACACAAAATTTATGTTATCGTTTTATTTAATGTTTCATTTTTATCAAATGAAGAACTTTGAAATGATTTTTGCCTTGATGTTATATATGAAGAAAATTAATTATGGTGGATTACGTTTATTCATTTTTTGCTTTTTATTGTATTTATTGTGCGCATGTCATGTCGTAGAATTTTCAAAAACATAACAAAGAAAAAATAGATTTGTTAAAAATTTTTTGTTTGAATTAAAAATTAACTCAATATCATATTTTTCATTTTTAAAGATATTTATTTAAATATTTATGATTTATATATTTATATTTAGAATTTTTATAAATTTATTTTTCTTTTTGTCTTTAATGGTTTAATTAAATATTAATGTCAATATAAATTTTAAAAAAAATATTTTAAAAAATTTATTGAAAACATCTTTTTTTTAAAAAAAAAAATTAAAAAATAAATTCAAAATTTTGAGATTTGATTTAAATTTTTTAAAATAAAAAATTTATCAAATTTCAAAATTTATTTTTTAATTTAAATTATTTGCATATGATTTTTTTTTTTTTTTTAATATTTTAAAAATTTAATATTGATTTAAAAAAAAAAAAATTTTCAAAAAATCTTTTTGAAAAGCATTTCATTTTTTATTTTTTAATAAATATTTTTTTTTTTTTTGAAATTATTTAAAAATATATTTTTAATAAATTAATTGCAATTTTTATAAATGTTTAAAAAAATAAATTATTTTTTAAAATTTATATTTTTTACAAAAATCTTTACATTTTTTTCTTAATTTTATAAAAAAAATTCAAAAAAAAAATTATTAAAAAAATTAATAAATAAAAGACAAAAATTTTTTTTAAAAAAATTATTATATTTTAGTTAAATTTATTTAAAAAAAATTTAAAATTATGTATAAAAAAAAAAAAAAAATATAATGAATAATTTTTTAAAATAAAAAAAATTAGATGAACAGTCATTTTTATTAGATTTATTTAAATTCATAAAAAAAAAAAAAATAAAAATATGATTTTCGTTTAAAAAAAAAATTTTGTTTAAATAAAAAAAATTTTTAAAAATTTTTAAAAAAATCAATTATTTTAAAAATTTACAAATTTTAATCAAATTTTAATTTTTATACTTTTTAAAATTTTAAAAAAATTTTATTTAAATGTGCAAATTGATAATTTTTTTCCAAATAATTTTTTATATTTAAAATAAAAAAATATAATTTAAAAAAATAAAAAAATTTAATAATAAATTATTTATTTTTATTTTTTTATTGTTAAAATTAAATTTTTTATTTTGTAAATTTTTTTCAAAAAAAAATTTTATTATCAAAAAACTAAATGATTTCAAAAAAAAAATATTTTAAATGATAAAAAATCTTTAAAAAAAAAAAAATTTAAATTTTTTTAATTCCAATTAAAATAAATATTTATGTTTTTTTATGATATTTTTATAATTGAATTGAAAAACATTTGGTTTAAGAAAAAAATCAAAAATTAAAAAAAAAATAAAAAAAAAAAAAAAAAAAAAAAAATAAAAATGTTAAAAAAAAAATTAATAAAAAAAATTTACTTAAATTTTCATTTTTTTTAATTTTGTTTTTTTAATTTTTTAAAAAAAAAAAAAAAATTTAAAGGAAAAAAATCAATTTTTTTTTTTTTTTTTTTTTTTTAAAAATATTTTTTTAAATGACCCAAAATCAAACATAAAATAAAAAAAAATTGGTCATGAAAATTCAAATTAAAAAAAAAAAATTTAAATTTTATAAATGCTTTCAAATTTTTTATATTTAAAAAAAAAAAACCAAAAAATTTTTTTCAACTTTAAAATATTATATTAAAAGATATCTAAAATAATTCCATTTTAAAAAATATTTAACTCAAATAAAAAAATTTATTTAAATCATTTATATATCAAAAAAAGTTTTTTAAAATTTTTAAATGAAAATCATAAAAAAGCATTAATTATTTTATCCCAGATTTTTTTTTTGTTTTGAAAAATAAAATACAAAAATTTTTTAAATTAAATTGATTGAATTTTTAAATGAAATAATAAATTAAATAAATGATCTTAATTTTCAAAAATATGGATTAATAAAAAAAATTTGATCTTTTGAAAAAAAAATTAATTTTTTTTTTTTTTTTTCTTTTTTGAAAAAAAAAAAAAAAAAAAAAAAAAAATTTTAATTTTTAAAAATGAATGAAAGTCTTATAAAATTGATTTTTTGTTTAAATTTTTAAATACATAATTTTTGAATTTAAAATTAATGAAAATGATTAAAAATAAAATCAAAAAAAAATGAAAAAAACTTTAATAAATAAATTTTCAAAAAAATTTATTAAAAAAAATTTTAAAAAAAAATAAATTTGAAAATAATTTTAAACCAAAGAAAATTTTTATTTAAAAAAAATAAAACCAAAAATATAAAACTTTTTTTATGGAAATATTAAAAAAAAATCTGAAAAAAATAGAAAAAAAAAAAAATGTTTTAAAAAAAAAAAAATTAGAAAGAATTTATATTTTAAATATAAAAATAAAGAATGAATATTTTTTATAAAATTCAAAGAAAATTTAAATTAAATAATTTTTTTTTTTTTAAAGAAAAATTTTGAGAATTTAAATTAAATTTGTAAAAAAAAAAAATGAAAGAATAAAACATTTTTTTTCAATGATTTATGAAAAAAAAAAAAAAATAAAATTAAAGAAAATAAAATGAAAATTTTAAAAAAAAAGAAAAAAATTGAAAAAAAAATTTTATTCATCAAAAACCAAAAAAAATTAAAAAAAAAATACAAAAAAATAAAAAAAAAAAAAAATTTTATAAAAAACATTTTTAAAATTAAAAAATCAAAAAAAAAATTTAAAATAAATTAAAAAAATTTAAAAAAAAAAAAAGTTTTAATAAAAAAAGAAATTTCAAAAAAAAATTCAAAAAAAAATTTGTGAAAAAAATGAAAAATTAAAAAAATTTTTTTTAATTTTTTAAAAAATAAAAAAAAAAATTTAAAAAAAATAAATATTTTTAATTCTTAAAAAAATTTAAAATTTTCAAATTTTTTCATTTTTTTTTTTTTAATGAAAAAAAATTTAAAAAAATATTTAAAATTAATAAAAAAAAAAAAAAAATAAATTTAAAAAAAAAAAAAAATGAAAAAAAAAATTAATTTTTAAATTAAAAACAAAAAAAAAAAAAAAAAAAAAAAAAAAAATCAAAAATTAATTTAAATTTTTTAAAAAAAAAAAAAAAAAAAAAAAAAAAAAAAAATTTTTGTCATCAGCAAAATTTTAATTATTTTAATTGTATAAAAAAAAAAAAAAAAGTCAGAAATTTTTAACAAAAAATTTAAAAAAAAAAAAAAATTTTAAACAAATTAAAAAAAAAAAAATTAAAAATCTCAATAAAATTTTTCCAATTCAAAAAAAAAATTTTAAATATTGAAAAATAAATTAAAAAAAAATATTTGAAATAGAAAAAAAATTTTAAGTGAATTTAATAAAATTAAAAAAAACTTTAAAAAAAATTTTAAAAAATTATCAATAAAATCAGAATTTATTTCATATTTTTTTATTTTAAAAAAAATATAAAAAAAAAAAAAAATTTTGAAAAAAAATTTGAAAAAACTTTTAAAAAATATAAAAAAAAAATTTTTGTTTTTTCAAATTCAAAAAAAATAAAAAACAAAAAAAATTAAATTTTCAAAAAAAAAAAATGAATTTTGACAAAAAATTTAACATTTAAAAAATTTTTTTTTATCAAAAAAAAAATATAAAAAAAAAAAAAAAAAAAAAAAAAAAAAAAATTTGTTTTTGAAAATAATTTTAGATTTAAAAAATTTTCAAAAAAAAATTAAAGAAATTTTTAAATTTATCAAAAAAATTTAAAAATTTGAAATATTTTCATTTGGAAAATATAAATAAAATTTTATTAAAAATGAATAATTTTTATTTTTTTTAATTTATTTAATTTTTTTAAATTTTATTTTTCTTTATTTTCAAAAATCAAATTTTTAAAAGAACAATAAAAAAAAAAAATAAAAAACAAAAAAAAAAAAAATTTTAAATAGATTATCATTGAAATTAAAAAATTTTAATAAAATTTTTTAGTATTAAAATTAAAAAAAAAAAAAAAAAAAAAAAAGAAAATTTAAAAAACAATTTCAAAAAATTTTTAAAATAAAAATTTTATGAAAATAAAAATTTAAAATAAAAAATTTTTTTAAATTTTTTTTCTCATGTTTAAAAAATCATTTCAAAAATAAAAAAAACATTTTTCATTTTTTTATTTTAAAAATTTAAAAAAATTTTTTTTAAAAAAAAAAATTAAATAAATTTTAAATTAATAAATATTTTCAAAACAAAATTTTAAAAAAATGAAATAAAATTCAAAAAATTATATTAATTTTTTATAAAATAAATATTTAAAAAAAATATTTATTTTTTTTTAAATTAATAATCAAAAACAAATTTCCTTTTTTAATATATAAATATATAATAATATATATATTATATAATTAATTTATATAATTTATTGTGATTTTATAAAAATTTAAAAAATATAACTTTTAATTTAAAAAAAAAAAAAATTTCCATTTTCAACCAAAATTCAAGAATTTTTACAAAATTTTTTTATTCCAATTTTTTAAATTATATTCAAAAATTTATAAATATAAATAATAAAATTATATTTTTTTTTAATATAAAAAATTTTATTAAATGGATAAATATATAGGAATTTTCCAGTTTAAATTTTTAAAATAAAATTTATATTTTTCAAAAAAATATATAACAAAATCAAATTTTGTCTTTAAATTTAAATATAAAATTAAAATGTTCATATGAAAATAAAAATTATATACATTTATTTGATAACAAAATTTATAAAGAATAAAAAAATATTTATAAAAAAAATCAAAATTAATTTAATTTTATTTTTCATTTTTTTTATTTTAAAATAAATCAAATGTAATAAAAAATAAATCAAAAATAAAAAAAATTAAATTTTTTAAAAATTTTAAAAAAAAATTTTAAAAATATTTTGAAAAAAAAAAAAAAAATCTTTTAAAACAAATTTTCTTATTTTTAAATAATTTTATTTATATATATATATAAATAATATATATTATATATATATATATATATATATATATATATATATATACAGGGTGCGATGGATAAATTGTCATCTAAATTAAAAAAAAAAAAAAAAACACACTGACATCTCATTTTTAACAGATATATTTACCAAAATTACACAAAAAAATATCTTGAAATACTAAAGAGTAAATTTATTCAATAAAATCACCATTGGCTTTAACCACGGCCTCCAGATGACTTTGGAATCTCCTGCAGATCTTCTGGGGTGGTCTCCTTGTTTAAGTTGGTGAATGTTGTCATAATCCTTGCTTTCAGTTCATCTTTGGTGTTTACAAGGAGTTTTGTTGGTCTCTTGCTCAACTGCACCCCACACATAATAATCAAGGGGTTGCAGTCTGGGGAGTTAGGTGGCCAGATGTAAAGGAGTGATGTGGTTGCAGAAATTGTCTGACAGCCATGACTGAATTCTCCTGCTTGTGTGGCATGGTGCAGAGTCCTGTTGCCAGACATAGGGTCTTCCAGCAGCCACCCTCTTGACCCAGGGCAGCACTACCTCCTCAAGGCACTTGATGTAGGCCTCTGTGTTGAGTCTGAGACCCCTCAAAAAATGAATGGAGTCATTTTCTTATAAACAATTAGTGATCACCAAACACCTTTGTAATCACCATTAGACTCATCCAACTCTTTCCAAATCCTCTGCACTGTCCTCAGATTGACACCCAAACACTCTGAAATGTTTGTATTGGAGCTTCCAGCATGAATGCCAAGCAGTACAGCATGCCATTTCCATAGATGCGACAGTCTTTGTTTCATGTTAGATAATTTAATTTGTCAGATATATGAGTGCTAAATTTATTTTTCTCGGCTTTTTATATACGGATCAGTGGTGCATTATTGGGTAGTCTATTTTTGCGGTTATTTTAGCGAAAGTCGTTTGTTTGTTTATTTATTTATTTGGGTTATTTATTTGGGTTAAAACAAGCAAAATAATTTAACGATAAATACGATAAATTCTATTGGTTTATATATATGTTCTTTTTTTGTTTATTAGATCCAAGTATAAAATCTTTAAGCAAATTGAGTAGTAATTCTTGTACCAACATTAAAACAGGATGTCTTTATACAAAAAACAGTGTTTATAATTATTGTCAATTATTATTATTTTTTCAATCAGAAAAATATTTTAAAAGTTTAAACTTTTAACGAAGTTTAAATAAAAAGTCTCGTGCTCTACCGACTGAGCTAGCCGGGCTAATTGATAGCTTGCTTCAGTAACTACATTTTGTAGAGTTGCAAGTGAAGACAGTTTGATTGGGCTGTAATAGTGAGTGGGGATCCTAATTTTTCAAGTTGAGTAAAGTATTTTTTTTATTGGATGAAGCTTTGCCAAGCATTATTATTCATTTTTGGCTATTATTTATTTTTAGCTTCATTTTTCATCACATGAAACACTTTCATTTATTACCAGTGATTTTTGACTCACATTTACTTTCATTTTCTTTTTTATTAGATAAAGCATTGTCAGCCATTATCATTCATTTTTGACATGTATTTACATTCATCTTCATTTTTTATTAGATAATATAAAGTATTGTCAAGCCTTACGATTAATTTCCTTTTTATTAATAGTTAGTTTTCATCATTTTTTATTGCTCTTTATTTTTAAATATTAATCAGGCCCTCAATTTTGAGAGTAGACAAATTTAGAACATTTCCGCTTCTTATTTAGGGGAAAGGGACGTCAATTCTAATGTTTCCGAGAAACATTACTTTTTTTGTATTTGATTTTAATTTCATCACTTTTAAATTAAAAAGTTTAAACTTTAGAACCGAAGTAAGAGTTTCAATGATACGGAAACAAAAAGACAATTTACGTAATAATGTTAAAAAAAAAAAATAAAATAAAATTTTTGTGAGTCTCTGAAATCATTCTAATCTCTATGGTCGAATCAATTATCCCCAGTTTTTTGGGCCGCGGACCGGTACAGGCCCGTCGACCATTTGGCAACGGGCCGGTCTTGTTTATTTTGTTTTGTTATGTGCGTGATAATTTTTTATATTGTCTTGGGACAATTGCCTTGTCTGACACCGGTCCGTGGCGCAAAAATGTTGGGGACCGCTGGTCTACGGAACGGATGAAATATAATGGAAGATCGGATTTTGCCGACAGTGTTTTGCCTCAGTAAATCTCTGAGTTATAGTCGGGCTAGTTTAACATTTACATTAGCTCAAGAACAAAGGACCAGCCTCCCAAGCTGAAGCTCTCCTTCGCAAGAAAACTAGTGTCAGGGCCGGAGTGTACTATTCCCAAACCCCGGCAAAGTTAGGATTAGGGGGAAGCCTGATTGGGAGCCCCGATCAGTGCTTTGTAACTCTCGCTATCTTATCAACATTTGCTTTTTTTCTACCTACATTTTTGTACGCTACAAACTAAGCACAACTGATTATTAAATGAATGAAAACATTTTGCGGATATTGACGTCATTCTGAGGTTGTTTTTTTGTTTTTTTTTATTGTTTTTTTTTTTGGGGGGGGGTCTAAATCCGTGGTGTTGTTTTGCTCAAGTCTCGAAAAAAACATATATAAAATTCACTATTTTTTTTATCCATAATGTTCAATGTGTTAAAATTATTCAACTTTAACAGGAAAAATCTCGAGTTGATGTTAAAAATTGCCTCAAAACATTGTTGATTTATTTAAGATGGAATCATCTATTATGACATGTCTTTAATTTGTATTGAGATACATTGCATTTATTTTCTATTTTTCTAGTTGAATTATTCACCTGTATTGCACAATATCCATTATTGTACATAATTACGTTACAATAAAATTTATATTTTATATGAATAGTACTTTATGAAAATAGAGATGTACTAGAGTACGGGTCACGTAACATAAATTCGGAGTGGGACACGTGACCCTTGCACCGAAGGGGAAAATAGTTTCGGTTTCCTCTGAAAACAGTTTCGGTTTACGAACATTTCGGGTTACGAACAGCCTTCAGCAACGAATTAAATTCGTGAATCGAGGTTCCACTGTACGCGTATTTTGTTCAGAACGCGGTTATTTTTTACCGCCTGCATTATATACTTTTTAGCGTGACAGAAACACCAGCTGGAGATTGTGCATAAAGTTTCGACATCAAACGATGAAGTACCTTTCTTTTATGTAAACATGTTTTCTTAGTGCAGCTATTGATAATCCATTTATTTGCGTCATTGTTTACCCGAACTCATACGAGTCTATAACATATTGTTTGCAGGACAGATAATGCAATGAGTTGTAAAAAAGAGGAAAAAAATATTCAGCCTGCCTCGTAACAAGCGTCGTAGTGCCAGATCTTCTTCGGGTGTCTGTCAGGAGCTGGTAACCTTCCTGCAATATCGAATCTCCAACTGTTTATCCACGGAAATAGTGTCCCTTAATCTGGTCTTCATGCCAAAGGATATCATGTTAGTTTTCCTACTTTGTCCGTTCTTGAGCTGATTCTTGTCTCTTTAACTGAAATGGAGGAAATTATATTCACACTCAGTCAGTTATGCGCCATACGTGATGCACGCTTAAGCGATCCATGACTGACGAGGTAGATTTTTTTCCCGCAGTAGGTTGCCACTTCTTTCTGCAGTAGACCAGTTGCTATCCAAGGCTATAGAACCCGGTCTGTCCTGCTACTTACCCATAGCTGGTGGGGGGAGTAGTAGAGGATCCATACCTTTCCCAAGGGTATTAGCAAGTAAGTGAATGTAATTCGAACTCGGCTCTCCGATTCCTCAATCTGAGCCGCTATTCATTAATCCACCGTCTTCTATTTGCCTTGTTCCTTCAGCTGGTAGAAAGTAATGGCTCTCCACAGCTTTCTGTCTTTTGTTGCTCTAAATCACTTTTACTCTTTACCGTCACACGACGTTTTCCCTTGTTTCCCTTGTCCTGTGAGTAATTCAATTCTCTAAACCTTCTGTTCTCATTATGTGTCCAAGAATCTTCGGCCATTTCTTTCTAACTATAATTCTGTTTCCTTGTTACGGTTTCGTTCCTCCGGCGTTCTTCTTTTCATAGTATTCACAGTAACCTTCTGTAGAATCACATCTTTGTCACTTCTTTATTTGTGAGGAAATTGTCCACCATTCACTGCCATGTCTTCTATGTGTCGTGTCTCTTCCAGGGCTTTGAACCATAATGGCTCTCCACAATTTCTTATCCTTTGTATCTCTTAGTAAAGTTTCTCTTTTTGCTAGTTCCCAACCAATCCCTATTCTGACAACCATTTATATAAACTCGTTAGGTAGATGATTCGCTGCTTTTCTCTGCTCCTTTTGTCATCAATATGCCGTGTAATTTTATTATTTGCTTATAACATTACTTTGGGGGTCTTATATTTTTTTAGAGGCTGTGAATATTTTAAAATGGCTGTAAAAATGGGGTAGTGGTATTAAGAACACGGAGAAGGAATTCAAACAAAGATTAAAAGTTTAACGTCTATCATTTAAAGATTTCTTCCGTGAACTAAGGTGTCTAAAGTGACCAAAGGCATCTTCATAAGCCGTACATTCGCATACATGTAAAATTAGTAATATTCAACCGGTGTATATATTGACTTCACTAGGTGTATATGTACTTGTATACTGCAAAGTAATGGCTAACAAGCTAATTTCCGTTAAATTTCGATCCGTATTCGATGATGGTCCAATGATATTTATCCCATATCCGACTGGCGTCAGTTTTTTAGTTTTTTTCTTTTTCTATATTTAAGCTATAATTATAAACTATAATTTTGGAAAGTTAAAATTTCGCTGAAATATATTGGAAAGTTTTCATCTAAAAATCCGGAAAATACAACTTTAATCAATAAAACCAGTACTATAAGTAAAATGCTCGTAAGATTTAAAAAAAAAAAAAATCAAATCAACCGTCAGTTTAAACTGACACCAGGAAGATATGGATAAAAAAAAAAGCTAAGTTTACCATCTGGCCTGATATTGGAAACATGACTGAGTCTTGTCATCAAAAATGTCATTGTCCTTGTCTTCCTCATTCTCTTTCTTTTCATTTCTTTCTTCACGGTTCGACCAAAAAGGCTTTTAAGAATTGATGTTTAATTATTTCAACAGATCTTGAGACGATGGTCGAGAGGATAACTTTTCGCAATTTTTTCGAGAAAAGTTTCGCTATTTGCTTATACGTGGCAAATGTAGGGTACCCAAATATTAAAGTATTCACATTTTAAACTACTCGCATTTTAGAATAGTCAAAGAATGTTAGAGCATTCACATTTTAGAGTACTCAAATTTTAGAGTATGCACATCTTAAAATACTCAAATTTTAGAGTACTCATGCTTTAGAGTACTCAGGTTTTAGAGTACTCATATTTTAGAATACTCAAATTTTAGAGTATGCACATCTTAAAATACTCAAATTTTAGAGTACTCATGCTTTAGAGTACTCAGGTTTTAGAGTACTCATATTTTAGAATACTCAAAGTTTAGAGTACTCAAATATTAGAGTATTCACATTTCAGAGAACTCAGATTTTAGAATAGTCAAATTTTAAAGTACACAATTATTAAGAGTATTCACAATTTAAATTACTCAAAATTTAGAGTACTCATATCATATTAAATTGTTCACATTTTGGAGTACTCATATTTTAAAGCACTCGCATTTTAGAGGACTGAAATTTTAGATTACTCACATCTTACAATAAACAAATTTTTAAGTACTCAAATATTAAAGTATTCCCATTTTGATGACTCAGATTTTAGAGTACTCAAATATTAGAGTATTCACATTTTGGGGTACTCAGATTTTAGAATAATCACATTTTAGAATACTCAAATTTTAGAGTACTCAAATTTTTATGCATTCTCATTTAATTGAAAAAAAATACTCATTGTGGAAAGAGATTTATTTTTAAGAGTAATATACCGTTTGTGGCCAGTGGTTGTAAGGCTACAGTTAACCTTTTATTATTAATGTCCAGAGAATGAAAAAAAAGTGGCCTCTTTTCCCCACTCTTTGTCTCTTTCTTACCCTTTCCTTTTTTTCTCCTTCTATTGCTCACTTTTTCTTCTTCGTTCTCTTATCCTTTACCTCTATTTCTCTTTCTCTTTTTCTTTCTAAATGCTCATATCATATTTCTTTCTTTCTTTCTGTGCTACAGCGAGGGGTCAAGAGAGGGTCATGGGAAGGTTCACGGTTAGTAAGGCTAGTCTGGTTGACCATTGCTACTAAGTAATGAGTTCAATCCACACCGGGCACCTTTTAAAAAATTCGCTATGAAATAACCTAAGATGATTTAATATGTCACTGGTGACTCGACGAAAGTAAAAGGGTATTGAATGCTGATTCTTCAAGGAAGGGAAGCGAAGACGCCAAAAATCATCGTGATGGTCTTGTAGCAAATTAAACTTAGCATCTGTCTATCTTGAAAATAATCAAAATGGAGAGAGAAAATGAACAGAAAGAAAGAAAGAGAAGAGAAGAGAGAGAGAGGGAGATAGATAGATAGATAGATAGATAGATAGATAGATAGATAGATAGATAGATAGATAGATAGATGTGAACTGGGATAGATAGATAGATAGATAGATAGATAGATAGATAGATAGATAGATAGATAGATGTGAACTGGGATAGATAGATAGATAGATAGATAGATAGATAGATAGATAGATAGATAGATAGATAGATAGATAGATGTGAACTGGGATAGATAGATAGATAGATAGATAGATAGATAGATAGATAGATAGATAGAAGATGAGATAGATAGATAGATAGATGAGATAGATAGATAGATAGATAGATAGATAATAGATAGATAGATAGATAGATAATGAACAGATAGATAGATAGATAATGAACAGGCAGGCAGGCAGATAGATAGATAGATAGATAGATAGATAGATAGATAGATAGATAGATAGATAGATAGATAATGAATAGATAGATAAAGAATTAATAGATAGATAGATAGATAGATAGATAGATAGATAGATAGATAGATAATGAATAGATAGATAAAGAATTAATAGATAGATAGATAGATAGATAGATAGATAGATAGATAGATAGATAGATAGATAGATAATCATCAGACTGTGAGAGACGGCTAGATCAGGATGATGTAGGTAGATTTTGTAAAGATCATTTTTCGGCTTCTTTTTAGTCATTATAGACATTTTATTGAATTTGTCGACTGGATATCTCTTCTAATCCCCTCTTAGAAACCTGTCAGAATTTCTAATTATTTGCCGTCATCAGACGGAAAGAACACAAAAAAGGAAATAATGAAAGCAAACGCTTGAGAAGATCAGACAAAATGGCGAAGGGCGTGGGCGTAGAAGGAGAGCAAGGGAGATAAATAAAAGCGAAAAACAATAGAAGACGTCGAAAAATCAGGTCCGGTCTGACACCATTGCGCATGCGCGTCTCTTGGCTCTTTACCGTCTGCGAACAACCATTTCCTAATATTTTTTTCTTTTGTTATCGATCACGTGAGCAGACGTCTGGGAATTGGTGTCAAGTCTTAATCTAATTGACTTCTCCCTCCTCCTCTACTGCACTCGCTTCTTTTTCCTTTTCTTTCTCTCTTTCTTTCTTTCTTTCTCATTCTCTACATGAGTAAATTAGTAATCTTGTCATATGATGTTTTATTTTGGCTTATTGTGGTTTTCCCAACCACTTACGATTTTGAGAGTGGCCACTCCCCCGGAAGAGATTAAAGAAAGGCCTTTTTTTCTTTTCTTTTTCAAATATATTGATTTTGTAAAGACCAATGAAGTTACTCGAGTTATACTGTTTCAAGTATATGTATCTAGTCATACATAAATCATTTGTTTTTAGCACGATTGTAAAAATACCTAATGAACAGTTTGAAATCGGGCGGACATTTCCGATTTGACATGTGACTCTTAGCAACTTTGCACGAAAGTCCTCCTCCTCCTCCTCCTCCGATTTCCTCCTCCGCCTCTTTCTTCTTTTCATTATTATTATTATTATTATTGATTTTGTCTACACCGATTTATCACGATATCTCTACATCCCTCTCTACTATCTTTAGATCTTGCCTCACTTTTTCTATTGTTCACACACACACACGCACGCACACACGCACAGTCACACACACACACGCACACATCTACAGCCACATCATTGAGACACAGGTCACCGAAATAAAGCAACGTCAAGCCAGGTCAATCACTATATGTGTGTGACCTCTCGGGGATATAAGGTGCTGCAAGCTTGGATGTGCAGCTGGTGTAAAAGATAACAGACGGGAATTAGAAGTCGGAGAGCTGAGTTCGAATTGTAGCCGGATTTCTTTATATTCACACTTACAAATACTTTTGGGAAATGTATGACTCCATCTCTTCTCCCCCCAGCTATGGGTTAAATAGTAGCGCTTGTATCAAAAAATCATTAATATTTTCAAAAATTTTATTACAATCTAAAAATGTTTTGGATTTAAATAACCTTAAAAAGGCTGATAAGCCGAAGAAAAAAAAAACCCAAATCAGTCAATCTCACACACACAAGCACACATACATGCATAGTACTAGGAATTCATTTATCTTGCAAGAAAAAGGCCCAGTTCAAAATTCACTCCTTTTGTGAGCAACGTGCGGAGAGGCATATAACAACCCGGTCTTTATATGACACTCTCTTCTACAGGTAATGGTAAACGAAGCTGGGATATGGAATGAAGGTCTAAGATTGCTCTCTGCTTCTTACGTTCTCTACTGATCTCAATGGTTTTGCTTTTTCGCGCTCTTCATGACTCCTCCTTGAGCAGCATGGCGTCAGCCACTTCGACCATCTGCTAGCTGTTCCCCGCTACCCGAATCGATGCCTTCTTGTTGCAGATGTCCTTGAAGCGGTGCAAGTCGACGTACCGGACGGTGCCCCGTGGCCAGCTCACCCCATACATGATGTCACGGTATCCGCCCATCATTCATTCGATGTACGTGACCCAGGTATGAGATGACATTGACAAAGAAAAAGAGGCATGCTCCAAGAGGGGGCTTGATCCAGGTAACTTTGTCTCTCCATGTGATACAGGTGATGCGTTGCAGGCAACGGAGGTAGATTTGCCTACTCTCTACCCTGCCAAGAATACCATAGACATAGGCGATGAAATCTAGAGGAAGCCGTGTAACGATGGAATCAACAAAATTAGGAATTGGGACTTTATTAACTCCCACAAGACCAAAACTGTAAAAGACTAAATAGAATTCATGCTTTATTTACTGCGCTAAAATTAGAGTCCAAGCCGGTATGAATGGCGTGTAAAAACTTGGATTATAAATCATACGCAAAAAGGCCAAGGCATCTCCTTATGGCGTCCATGAAGGCCAGAAAGTTGAGAAAGTGCATGAAAATACCTAAATGAAGAATCATAAATCCACTGCTAAAATATTATTTAATGAGTCCCAATCATCACTTTTCAGTCTTGATTTTAAATTCAAAAGCGTTTACACGGCCTTGTGGGTGATTTAATTATTTTACACCCAACAACCTCATTCCCCCAAACGAAATGTCTTAAGACCGTCGCTATTCTATCGCTATTTCCATGTAAAATGGTCTGACGAGCTTTATTCTTTAATTCAACCAGTCCTTACCTTCACAGCTAGGACCATCCATGTTAAGTACACTGGGTTGGTTGGTTGGTTTGTTGATTGGTTGATTTCTTTAATGGCATATAAACTCCTTATGGGTCATTTAATGACGAAATTAAATGTACTTGAGAGCTTGGAAGTAATAAACATATCATATATGTTATTCTACTTTCACAATTGAATACATGGTAGATAATACTCAGCTTTTGTGCATATACATGTTTGTGCGGACATAATTACTAAAGGCGGTGATATGTGTATTATGTTATTTTGGAAAACAGTTTGATTTAAGAAACTGTAGAATATTTTATGGATTAATGTTATGAAAGAGCTCATGGTGGTTGTTTGGTTGATTTTGTTTAGTGGCATATCAACACCTCTATGGGTTATTTAATGCCGAAATCTAAATATTTTGAACACAAATGTATGCCTTCAACTACAGATAAAATGTACTGTTAGTCATTTTGTTATAAAATGTATTGTTGGAAATTTTGTGTATAAAAGTGTATTGCTAGTATTTTTACTAAAAGAATGTATTTTTATATTTTCATTGTGTTTTGTTTTTGTTTGGGGGTTTACTATTTGCCCATAGATGGACCCTAACATGGGCTACCACCCCGGGTCAGAGTGGACCTGGGAACAACAGCAATTAAGAGGTGGCTCCTTGTTGCTCAAATCCTCCAATCAACTAATCAGAGTCCTTGCTGCCGGATGTAGTTTATCGTCATACCCAGGGCTGCCAAGTACAGTGAGACAAACCAGCAAACAATCCTTTTATATTTCATTAGTAAGAAGATAGTTCCATTCGAACATCTTCTTCCCACAATCCACTATTCTGTGGAACAGTCTCCCGGGAGGATAGCACTTTAAAATTAAGCTCTTAACCGTGATATTTCCAAAATATTCTCATGAACTGCACTTCTAACCTCTTAGTCTTATTACTCATACAACAATCTTTTTCAGTAATCCTCTACCTTGAGTAGCTCTTGAGCCTTGTATTAGGTGAACATTAGTGTTGTGGTGTCCTCTAAAAAGTCTATGTTGGAGTCTTCCGCTTACTATAAGTTTAGTAGGAGATAAGGCCTTGGCGGAACAGTCGAATAGATTGAACGCTGGGTCAACTGACACAGACTCACTAGTCATGTAATACTCTTCTGTTGTACTTACTGTTTAATATATGATATATCTGTAACACTTGTTTTGTTATTTCTGTAACCATATACTTGGTCACAACAATATGAGATATAGGATTAAATATTGATATGGGATATGGATATGGGATATGGATATGAGATATGGGATTAACTATGGATATGGGATATGGATATGGGATATGAGATATGGGATTAAATATGGATATGGCATATGGATATATGTTGTAGTTTACTCTCTCTCTCTCTCTCTCTCTCTCTCTCTCTCTCTCTCTCTCTCTCTAAAGAGTCTATTGTGGACTCTTCCGCCTACTCTAAGATTAGTAGGAGAGAAGGCCTTGGGGGAACAGTCGAATAGATTGAACGCTGGGTCAACCGACATACACTCACTAGTCGTGTAATACTCTTCCGTTCTACTTACTGTCTAATAGATGATATATCTGCAACACTTGTTTTGCTATTTCTTTAACCATTTACTTGGCAACAACAATTAGGAAAAGGAAAACTTAAAAAAAGGTTTTACAAGAGACGATATTTTAAGCCGACAAAATGATCGGTGCACCATCAGGACTAAACACCCAGTCAAGATCATGATGTTGGATGATTTTTTTCTTTTCTTTTATTTCGTTTTTGCAATATTCATCCAATAGAAGGTCAAAGATCCACTAAAGTGAGAAGATTACTGAAGGAGGTTGGCAAAATGTAGGTGTTAATGACTGCTATAAAGTCCTGAAACACGATGTCAAGGCTTTAAGGGCAACTCTCCTGAGGGTAATTTATATATATATATATATATATATAATATATATATATATATATATATATATATTTGTAAATATTTTTTACAAAATTTTGAGGCGGGTTCCTCACACCAAAAACAAGGACAAAATCCTGCGATTCTAAGACAGAATAAATTACATCACAATGACAGAATCAATCCTGCGATTCTAAGACAGAATCAATGACATCACAATGACAGAATCAATCCTGCGATTCTAAGACAGAATCAATGACATCACAAACTATGGATCGAGGAAGACCGAGATCCGGTCGTATGCCTGACCTCAAAGAATACATTCTACAGGCTGTAGGAGACGGTCCAGTTATCAGCGCACGTCAAGTACACCTAGCATGCCCTACATCTCATAGTAACGGTACTATCGGGGGTACTTTCAAGAGCAGCTCCTGGATCCATATCATTTGCAACGTGTGCAGGGTCTTTTTTCACCCTCTGATCGCTCAACACAGAACTTTTGCCGATGGTTTATTACACAAACTGTTGATCTGTTGTTTGTCTCTTCAGTCTTGTTTAAGGATGAGGCAACATTTGGAATAGATGGAATAACAAATTTACACAACCAACATTTGTGGGCGGATCGGAATCCCCATGGTACAATACAGGCTAAACACTAGCATCAGTTTACGATTAATGTTTGGGCTGGAATTGTAGGTAACTATCTGGTAGGTCTATACGTTCTCCCACCACGTCTTACAGCAGCTGTCTACAGGGACTTTATTTCGAACACACTTTTAGGCCTGTTAGAGGATGTACCCCTGCTCATACGAAGACGCATATGGTTCATGCATGATGGGGCTCCAGCACATATTAGTCACATTGTTTGCTATGCACTAGCTGATATCTACCCTGAAGTAGGGGATGACAAGGTTCATGGCCTGCACGTCCACCCGGACCTCAGTCCTTTGGATTTTTATCTGTGGGGCTACCTAAAACAATTGGCTTATGCAGCAGACATTAGTAATGCAGAGACGCTTCATCAACGTGTCATAGGGGCCTGCGAAACCAATGGACGCCGTTTGGGAGTATTTGAAAGGGTCCGCAAGTCAATGATCTGACGGGTGCAGGCGTGTGTAGAAGCAAGCGTAAGACATTTGCTATGAGTTGCTGTGTTGCGGTACAACAATGGTCTTTTGGATATATGTGTATATGGACATTTTACCTTCGTTTGGTGTCTTGTAAATGTATTTTTGGATTGTACATTTAACAGCGTCTACCGTAAACTTTAAACTTAATAACCCAAAAACGAAGGATTTACGGACATATGGTTGTATGGACTTTTGTCCTAGTGTTGGTTTGAGGAACAGGCCTCCAAAGTTTGTAAAAGTATTTTCATATATATTGACTAAGGTATAATAATTTACACAAATATGAAATATCTTAAAACAGGAATCTACTCATAAGACTTAAAGGTGGTAAAAATTCTCTAATTTTCGTATCTCTAACATAAACATCTAAGTTTTATTTGGGCTTAAAGATGCGGCCATCTGGCGGAAAAATCACATAATCTTAAGACGAGTTATCTCGTCCGTTGGAGGGGACAGGTTTGCGTATTTGCTTTTTTTCGTTTGTTTTAATTTGGTTATCACAGTATATTAATAAAAAAAAAATGCATTGAAGGAGATTGGCGATTTTCCAATTCGTAGCGGTGAGTAATTTGTCTACTTTCGCTTTTCCAACGTGATCCGGACCAGGTAAGGGTTAGAAAGTGAACAACTGAATTTGCATATCTTTGCTTGAACTACTGATTTGCCCACGCAAATGCCATGACTTTATTTTGATGCTCAGATTTACAGGGAAAGCAAATCAATAAAAATAAAACGTACCCGAAAGGAGGAAAGCGAATAACGAAAATAAAAATATTCAATGAAGAAAAGAAAAAAAGGCTATGTTAAAAAGTAAAAGTGATTTTCTTTAACCAACTTATGCCCACTTGAGATTCTGGAGAAAATTGGCTCCGTTATATACACTTACGCGCAAAATGAAGGTATGAATCCACCTCATCTCCCCTAGCAATGGGTTAATTAGTAAGACATGTATCCCTAAACCATTATTATCGCAAAAAAATATTTTTTATATGGCTTTAGATAACCTGCATTGGGTTGATAAGCCGTAAAAAATGAATGAATCAAATCATATTTAATCCAAAACTGGAGAAAGAAAAGACGGATTCATGATTTTGCAAAGAGCCTTTGTGCGAAAGTGAATACAACGAATTAGGCCAGAATTTGAACCCGGCTTGTTGATTACACTTTCTATCCACACAACCACATAAGCGTGATGTGATTATATATATATATATACATACATAATATATATATATATATATATATATATATATATATATATATATATATATATATATAATCACATCACGCTTATGTGTTTATATATATATATATATATATATATATATATGATGATGATGATATGAATTGTTAAACATCCAGAGCATCTACTCGTTTTGAATCGCAGTATTGATTCCTTGATCCTCCATGGTGGTAGCTATTTTGCAGTATTTGCTAAAGGAATAATGGATTCATTTTTAAAGCCGACATTTTTATTACTTCAAATGTTTTTACAGTGGATATTCGTGTTTTAAATAGACGCCCCATTTCTCGAATGCGCTGTGCGATATATACATCGTAATAAAAAAAAGGTGTGTCTGTTTCAAATGCGAGTACCATGTTTTATCCCAAACATATGGTAAGACGCAAAGTTTTACCGATTGTGAGAATATATGAGAAAAAGAAAACATTATTAAAGAGACAGGATAATAGATAATACAAGGACAGGAATTAAGAAGACATTGCATTTAATTTTTTGAAGGTCAAAGTTGACTGGAAAGCAATAAGGGGTAAGAGAATTCCACAAGCGAGAAGTGCGAGAAAAAAAACTATTAACATAGAACATACGGCTATAGCTAACCATTTCAACTGTAAAATAATGAGACCTAGTTGCCAATCAAGTAATTCGTTTAAATTCATAAAGTCTAGGTATCAAAGAGGAAAGCTGATCAAAACAATTAACATGAAAATATTTATCGAAATGAGCTACCTTACGGCGGTAGGAAAGTGACTGTGTTTCGGCCGAAGAGTTGAGTTGAAGGAAGATAACTGAGACATCCGGAAGAGGCATGGGACGTGGAACCAGAACAATTTACACAGGTGGATGGAATAAAGGGTTCAGTTCAAAATTCCAATCACCCGAAGAAGGCCGGGGCGCACAACAGCCGAAAACGTCGTGAACATGCCATTAAAAATGAAGACAACAGTCCGAATAATCTAAATAATTTTTGATATACATTTGTCATTTGTTATCTTATCTTATCTTATCATATATATATATATATATATATATATATATATATAAGTGTAAATAAATGTAACTATAAAAGTGAATATGGAAGTCAACACACAGAGTGGCAGACTATTTCCATCCTAAACGCAATCTTCAAGCCATATGTGACCTGATTATTGCGTTTTGCATGGAACAGTTTATCGCCTCTGAGTGTTGACTTCAATGTTTACTTTTATATTTACATACGCTCTATCTCTGATATTGAGCACTTTATACCATAAATATAGTAAACCTTATATATATATATATATATATATATTAAGCGTTTCATCCCAAGAAAAGCCACTAGCACGCAAGGGGTTACGGAGGGTTGGAGCGAGAGCAAATAGGATTGATAGAGGAAAGGATGAAGAGACGGTTAGGGGATAGATCAGGGCATCTGGAGACGTCGATTGACATTACATTTGAATAGTTGGAGATAGCTATATATATATATATATATATATATATATATATATATATATATATATATATATATAGCTATAATCTCCAACTATATATATATATATGATTAATATATATTTAGGCAGCAACCTTTTTTTTTAAACATAGTTCGTTAAATATGACGGACAAGGAAAATTCTATTAATTTTTTATTTAGCTTTTCGAAGTGTCTTCTTTTTTATCCGTTTGGTGGAAGTGAACGAATGCAAAAACTGTCCATATTGTTCATGGTCCCAAGATGTTTCGACCACTTCTTTAGCCATTTTCAAGACCGGGGGTTGATTTTGTCGGTGTTAGTTTATTTTCATGTGTTAATGTAAAATTTGTGAATTAGAGTAGCAGCGATTTCGAGACGTCTTTTGTTGGGCATGCCTGGAATTCGAGTGGGCGACGTTCTATTTTTAAAAGACTTTCAGCATTCCGTTACTATTGTTAAGCAATGTAAGATTGATAGCAGGGGAGAGCTGCATGGTGTGCAAAAGACCTGTCTTACGAGCTGTTTTGGGGGAATTTGATTTACAAATGACTGTTATCGAGTAATATCTTTTTTAAGGGGCATTGTAGATTATGGATCCATCAATGTTTTTTTATAGAACTTTGCTCTGATAAGTGACATGGGAAGTGTCTACTCAAGTAGGTGATCGTATATATATATATATATATACATATATATATATGTGTGTGTGTGTGTGTGTGTGTGTGTGTGTGTGTGTGTGTGTGTGTGTGTGTAAAGACAAAAGGAAAACTTATCTTAGCCGATGCGTTTCGTACTTTGATTTTATTTTGTAACAAGTATTTATAGACAAGAGCTAAAATGTTCTTAGGTTTTCAAATTTTTTAAATTTTAGGAACGCTCATAAATATTTATTAGGTTATTCGAATAGATTGTTCAACTGTTGAACTCTCTGCCTTGAGCAGAGAGGAAGCCGGACGAGGCTTTGAAGAAGGGCAAAGTTTCATCCGGGGAGGTAGACAGGCCCTGAACCCGTTCAGGCGGGTTCTAAGGAAATATTTTTGGCCGAGCCTACGGGCTCGGAGAACCCACAATAAACCGGCCTTGTGCAACATACAACCTCGGGGGGGGGGAGGCTGTTAAATATTATCAGGTTAGCTGAAAAGTCTAGCTAAGTTATGGAGGACGCTAAGTGACATAATTTAATGTCTAATAAAAGAAAATGAGTGAAAATGTTCTTGAAAAATTTTTTAATGCAAATTAATATTTAAATTGTTTTAGTTTAGGATTAATTTATGCTATATATATTTGAAATAACGTGAGGTTATGAATTCAATCGTTTTCTTTAAAACTTTTTACATTTTATAGTCATGTATGTCGGCTGTATAAGAAAGAGGTAATTCCTTCCGGAACGGGGACATTGGAAAACATCCCCGGCACGTATTTATATTTTAATAGTAGCATCCTTGAGAATTTTCTGTGTAATCAAGTTACTCACTCTTTTAATAAGAGCGGCATTCTTTCGATTAAAGTTGTGGTTGAATTTATTTCTATGTATAATTAATGTATTTGATAAATTGTTGTGTGTAAGATTACTTTTGTGTTTTTTCAATTTCTGCAAGTTTCCCCAATGTATTGTGAAGAACAGTTCTGGCAATTTTTTAATACTTACCTGCTTCAGAATTATTAATGTTATGAGTATTTTTGATTCTGATCGTATGCATAATAATTTGAGATGTGGTTGTAATTATTTAAATGTTGTTAAATTTGGATAAATTATTTTAGATAGTGGAGGTTACGGGGGTAGCAGGTGTTATTATGTCTCTAATTTCATCTAGTTTATTGTAATTGTTATTACTGTTAATAGTGTTCTCTTTTTTGCAGTTGTATATATTGTATGCCTTTGTCCTAGTATTGTGGATGATATAATGAAGATACTTGAGATTTTCGAAACTTTCTTATGCATATTTCTTCTTTATGTAAGTATTGTGGGCTGCAGATTCTTAGTGCTCTTAAATAGAATCCGATAATTATTCCAGGTGTAATCTTGTTACAGCAATGGGAATACTTGTTACAAGGTAAAATCCTTGCATTTGCCTTGATAAAGTCACCCAGAAGACGAAACGCGTCGGCTAAGATAAATTTTCCTTTTGTCTTTAATCATATTGTCCTTTTACAGATATATTATATCCAAAATGTTATATATATATATATAGGCATCCACAGACAGATTGTTTCGCTGTATGACAGTTCATCAGTGTGGTTAGACATCCGATCGCTTAAGGCCAGGACCGAAATCCGACCGATTTGGTATCACTCGGAGATACTAACCCCCAAGCCATCGACGCCTAGCAGAGAGAAAAGCCAATTTTTGCGTATTTATATTTTCATAAACACACCAGTCACCCAGAGAACTCAATCCCTAGGAGGGTCTTGCATTCAAGGACACATGGCACAGTGGATAAAGGCGTTGGTTAGATCCAGTGACAGACCCAAATAATGTGAGTTCAATACCTGGTTAAGGCAGTGGAGAACTTTCAGAGGGAAAATTAGCAGGAGATAACTGATAACTGACATCCATCAAACATGGCACGTGGAACTAGAACAGTCTACCCCAGTGATCGAAATAAAGGGTTCAGTTCGAAATTACAACCACCTGAAGAAGGCCGGAGCGTACAACGGCCGAAACGTTGTGACAAATATGGCGACAAAGATGAGGACAATAGTTTGTCAGTCCTGTTTGTTGGACAGTTCTGATATTTATTTTGCATTTAACCATGGCTACTTATTCCCCAAATAACATCGTTTCTTCTTCTTTGTGCCTCCCCCACTTGAAGACATGGGCGATCATGACTCTCCACAGCTTCATATTCATTGTAGCTCTGAGTAACATTTGTCTTTCTACTTGCTCTACTACCTCCGTTATTCTTCCATCAATTCTCACAAGCTCGCCACTTCGATGAATTACTACCCAACGTGACCCTTCGTTATGCCCTGTAAGTATCAAATTCTCCAAGCCCTCCTTCCTCGTTAAGTATGAAAGCAATTCCAGCTAACTCTGTTTCTATTTCCTTCAAAACTTCCTTGTTACTCACATGTTTAATCCAGGGTATTCTCAGCTTCCTTCTGTAGAACAATATATCTGCTGCTTCGACATTTCTTTTCATCTGCGAGGCATTCACTGTTGTAGACAAAGGTTGATATTACATAGCAGTTCAACACTCATTTCTTTGTGTTAATCAAAAGATTTTTTTGCTTCTTTATTTAGCTTCATCTTTTGCTACTGCAAAGAATCTTCTGACTTCGATGTTGCATAACACTAAGGCTTCATATTAATGTGAATAAACTCGTACAAACATCTAATTTCATTATATACACATATTTAACTCGCGCATTGCACAGGCAGAATTGTTTTGACTGGATAGAAAAGCATAATAGCAGGTTGAAAACAGAATTAAATATAATGAAAAAAAAAAAAGAAAAAGAAAAAAAGAAACAAGCGATTTATATTCTTACATCGGTTTGTTTTGTTCGCCAGGTTCTTTAAAAAGCACTTCACTAGTCGCCATTTTTCTTTTTTACTTAGACAACAAGTCATGCGGACAAGGATTTTTTTCTTCTTCTTTTTTAATTTTTTAAATTTCTTATTTAATTCACAATAGCAGAAAAAACAATTTGCCACTGTCAAAGTCAGTCGTCTAACATTGTAACTGCTTATCTATCAGCACCTTTAATAATATAATAATACTAAAGGAAGTGACCGATGATAAACGAATGAAAAATATATTATTAATGACCATTTTTCTGTGAAGCATTTTAATTAAGAAATATCGAATTTCGTTTTAGTTTTCTTCGATTTATACATCATACATACATACATACACACACACACACACATATATATATATATATATATATATATATATATATATATATATATATATATATATATATATATATATACACACAGACATACATGCATATGATTTGGCAGCATATTTTCATTAAGGCATGTCTCATTTATAATTTAGACCAGTGCTTCTCAAACTATCTAATATGGCGAACCGGCATGTTTTTCTCAATTTGTCACGCACCTGTAATATTTCGTGGTAATATTAATTTATACCGAAAACGATATATATAATGAATATAATAAAAGTTGACTATTTTTTATCTTTGATTTATTTTGCAAAAAATTATTCAATATCAAAAAATATAAAAGTAATAAAAAAAATATTAACTTCAAATGATTCCTTAGCATGGCCTGAACACTGGTCGTGTACCAGTAGCTTTTAGCAGCACTGATTTAGACAAGGTTTGTTTACTTATTTTCAATAGGATCCTCTCATATTCCCGCACAAGCTTCTTAGTATCATTATTAAAGAAAAGGAGAAAATTACCATGTTGATACATATTCATTTATTCCGAGTACTTTCGACATTGCAAAAAACACAATATTTACTCACTTTTGCTTATTAAATTACGTCACTTAGCTTTAAATTTGATACGCTCATTAATATTCATCAGGTTAACTGAAAAGTCAGAGTAAATTAAGGGGAATGCTAAGTGACGTAATTTTATAAGCAAAAGTGAGTAAATGTTTTGTTTTTTTTTTAAATTATAACGCAATTAATATTTATATTATTTTAGTTTGGGATTTATCTAATTAATTTGTATAAATTTTAAATGTAAAGAGCTTATGAATTTAAAAGTCTCCTTTTGATTTTTTAAAACATTTTTATAGTTATATATGCTTGTTTCGGAAAGGAGTAATTCTTTCAGGAACGGAGATATCTGAAAGATTCCGGAGCGCAAATATATATTTAGATAAGATTCGATAGCAGATAGATAGATAGATAGATAGATAGATAGATAGATAGATATGCAGCCTACTATATACATAACAATATTCCATGAAATTGAATCCTCACAGGGAGCCCAATACAAAATTCGACATTAAGTAACCGAATAATGTTGAGGTCATAAAATCAATCAACAAAGGCTCTTTGTACTCTCTACACCAGATATTGGGTACGCTTTATGCTTGAATATAACCAATTTTAAACAATACAGCTATATACATAGGTGCACGTGTATTTATTTAGAAAGACACACTATTGAACTTTTATGTATACTTGTAAGTTATTGATTACTTCCCATATAAACTTGGCGCAGCACGTAACGTATGGCTTTCTACTTGATTGACCATTTTCCTTAAAACGCTATCATCATTTATTGTGCAAGGAATATATTCACAGGAAAATGATCTGAAAAAAGAAGCTTTTAATAAGGGACAAAACTCAACTGTGATCAATAGGCAGGCTTAAGTCTTTTCACCCCGGTCAATTAAGCGAAAATCTAAGATGACTTTATACTTACCAAGAACGGCGACACACGTATTAAACTCATCATTATGAGTATAAATTGACAAACAGTTACAATATATACAGATAGATACGAAATATCTTAGACCGGCTGATAGATAGAAATAGACTAAAATATCATAGATAGATAGATAGATAGATAGATAGATAGATAGATAGATAGATAGATAGAAACTAAAATATCTTAGATCTATGCAACAGCAAAGGACTACGTAATTCAACATAGCGCAAGGTTGTATTGCATACAAGAAAACTCATGGCGGGTGAGTTGATAGATAGATAGATAGATAGATAGATAGATAGATAGATAGATACTACAATAAGTATGTATGCATGCATGTATGTAGCTATCTATCATAGATAGATAGATATAAACTAAAATATGTAGGTATCTATCTATCTATCTAGATAGATAGATAGATAGATAGATAGATGTGACAAGCAAAGGACTGCGTAATACAACATAACGCAAGTTTTTATTGCATATAAGCAAACTAATACAGGTTGCGTTTCATATATATATATATATATATATATATATATATATATATATATATATATATTCAGGTAAAATGAGAACAAATAGAGTATAATTCCACTGTCTGTGATATTTAATTTAAAAGATGGCTCAATACAGGGTAGAGCTAAATATTATTCATTTCAGGATATTAAAACAAAAACATTTTAATAATCGCTACACAATTACAATAATGTTTCAACACAACAAATGTGTCTCCTCGGGCGATGGCAAACAAATAAACGATTATATTAATTTCAAAAGCAGAATAATTCCTCTTTTTCTCGATAACAAAAATTAGAAACAGGCCAGTGCGCTTTACCGTGATTAACCAATCAAATATGACCTACGCTAAATTCAAACTAACCGAAAAATAAAATTATGATATAGATAATTTATAATATAGACACGAAGTTGTCTGCATACAAATCCTAGACAATTTCATTATGGACGGAAACAAATG
>CAHIKZ030002155.1:70000-100000 GCA_903632075.3 Acanthosepion pharaonis
AGTTAAGTTGTTGGTGATAAGAGCATTGTTTTTTTTTTTTTTTTTTATTAATTGGGTGTTGGCGTTTTTACGAATGTAGAAAGCAATTGTATCTTTGTGTGGGAAATTTAAAGTTAATTAAGGTTGAGTGGGGGTTTACTAGTTCTGTCTGCCTACACTGACTTTCATCCAAGCACACAGACACACATATATGTATGAGTGTGTGTGTGCATGTGTTTGTGCGTGTGTATGCGTGGTATGCAGTGGAAAGTGCTCAAATATCCGTGAAAGAGCTAATATATGCGGTTGCATGTATAGTAGTTTGTAACTACGGGTTTCATGCTTTCGCGATCTTCAGACAAACTGGTTTATTTTTTCAAAAGTGGATCTATTTATGCTTTATTTGTGTTGAGGGATAAAAAATTTTAACATCTGCGATTTTCTTTATAGCAGTTACGTGCCCCAATCCAAGATGTTCCTGGAGTAATGTTCGTGCAATTAATGAAATTTGCCACTTCACCTGTTGAATTTAGTTTCGACACTATGATGGGGTTGCCATGGGTTCTCCTTTGGGTCCTGTGTTGGCGAATATATTCATTGGGTTTTATGAGCAGATATTATTTAATGATCCATTACGTCCCTCTGTGTATCGTCCCTATGTCGATGACACTTTTTGTCTATTTAATGATGAAGCTGAGGCTGATCAAATTGTCTCTTCTCTTAATAATCTCCATCCTTCCTTGAGGTTTACCATTGAGAAAGAGGTTAATTCCAAACTTACTTTCTTGGATATATTGGTACATCGCACACCAACATCTTTTCGTACCTCGGTTTATAGAAAGTCCACTTTTTCTGTTTTATACACGCAGTGGGATTCTTTTTGCCCTAATAAGCGCAAAATAAACCTTATAAAAACTTTAATGTATAGGGCTTTGAAAATTTGTGCAGGAGAGTTTCTCGATAGTGAAATGAGTTTTATAACGAGAACTTCAGCATCTCGAGGCGATGTAATGGTTAGCAAGCTTGTCTCGCTAGAACATTTACGACTGAATAGTGAGTTCGATCCTCACCGGGTGCTCCTTACTTTCAGCCTTGTGCCACATCCAAGCTATGCTTGAAAAATCATTGGGCACCTCGGCGTTGTTTAATGGTTAGCAAGTTTGTTTCGCTAGATCAGCTACAACTGAAAAGTGAGTTCGATCCTCACTAGGTGCCCCATACTTTCGGCCTTGTGTCACATCGAAGCTACGCTTAGAAAATTACTATATGCAATAACTTTATGTAATAATCCACTGTTGTCAATTCAGTAATTAATAAGATTGCTGACTTCAGAAACATTTAAGGCAGTTTGTATGGCAAAATGTCCTGTGTATCTAAGACTTCTGTAGATTGGAGAAAACGGTCAAAACCTAACTAGACAAATTTCTTTAAATGTGAAAAAGTGTTATTTTTCTCCCGAGATAGGCATTGTATTTTTTTACTAAATCTATTTTATCTTCTAGTCGAAAGGAGGTTCTTCCTCCTCATCAAATAATTTCTGTATTGTAGAGATTTTCCAAGCGTAGCTTAGATGTGTCCCAATGCCGAAATTATGGAGGACCTAGTGAGAATCGAACTCACTTTTCAGTAGTAACTGATCTAGCAAACCAAGCTTGTTAACCATTACACCACGCCGAGGTGTCCGTAATTTCTGTATTGTATAAGTATGAATGTAACTGAGGTGCCAGTTACATAGGGATAACTACTCCACCGCTTGATACTAAAATTAAGCAAAATGTCCCATTGAAAACTAGGAACCACATTTTACAACAAAAGGATCTCATCGGCAATGCGTATTGTTCCGCAATTAGCGAACACCTGACGAATAACAGAAAGTGTGCTATGGAATTTAGTGTGGATTGGTTTTCTGTTTTAGCCAATGCGCACTGACTTTTCCATTTGAAAGTGCTGGGGTTTGTTTACATCAAGTTTCGCTGACCCTCGCTGGGCAAACATCGAGAGTGCCTGCTGTGATCAGCTTCTAGTAGTTCAAAAAACTTTTTTTTTTCTCTCCCCATTGACTAGTTCATATTTCATGTCTATTATATTTTATCTGAAATTATCCCGATGAAAAAACTTTGATAAGCGGGAACGAAACCGGTTGTTTTTTTCATCCTTTTTATTTTTTAATCCCTCATTATGCCTTGTAATCTTAAGTTGAATACTTTTAAAATATATATATATATATATATATATATTAATATTAAACTATGACAAAGTGGAAATCCAAGAGAAAGTTGAAAGCTATGACAAAGTGTACTTTTTTTTCCGAAGCTGAGAATTTTTAAAATAAAATTAATTTCTTTTTTCATATTAATGTTTTAGGTACTTAGTCTCGGCATTTTCATTCTGTTTCGCTTTCCTTTTCTCTGTGTTTGTATTCCTTTTGTAATTAAACAGCCGATATTGTGATAAAAGATCTAACAAGAAAGGTGAGATGATGTAAGAACCTGGATGTCAATTTACTATACATGCTCTGACGATGAATGCACTTTCTATATATTATCGTCTTAGTAAATTCCATTCTCTTTTAATCAGAGTAGCATTTTTTAAATCAAAATTATGCTGAAACTAATTACGGCGGGCAATTAATGCATTTAGTCTGTTGTTTTGTAAAAGATCATTTTGTGTTCATATAATCTTTTAGTATTAAAGACCACTTTAGTCTGATCACGTCCCAACGGAGAAAACGCATCGCACGAAAACCTTTTCTAATTTCGTATATTTTTTCCATAAAATTATTCTTGATATATATATATATATATATATATATATATATATATATATATATATATAAAATTATATATCTTTTTTTCAGTATATGTCTAGAAAAACAAGATGTTAAAATGGCTGCAATTGAAAGAAAAGAGGAAAAATGAAAAAGCAAGAAGAGGTTAAGGAGTGAGTTTACAGTGAATAAAAAACGACGAAAAGCACCAATAACCACGGCATTCTACACGTAAACACATTCGCCCAGACGGGAGCATGGGCGTGAATACACACACACACACACACACACACACACACACACACACACCATGAAAAACAAACTTGCATAAATGAAAAGTGAGTATAAAAATAAAAATCGAGAAGTATAAACAATCAAGTGGTGATAAGCCTGACGAGTGGACTGAGTGATTCCTGGAAGGTCCGTCTACGGAACCCTACAATCGGAATGCTGAAGGTAACATCAATCAGCTAAGTGACAAACCTTTTACTTGTATTAATACTATATATATATATATATATATATATATGTGTGTGTGTGTGTGTGTGTGTGTGTGTGAATAAAGAAAAAAGAAAACTTGTTTTTATTTATATTGTCTTTTTACAGCTATAATTTTAGTTATATTTGAAATTTTGCACACACACATACAAACATATATATATGTAGAATATATATATATATATATATATATATATATATATATATAGGATAAAATATAGTCATATGGTATGCTATATTTATGGATTGAAATTCTCAATATTAGAGAGAGAGAAAGAATATGTGAATATAAAATATTGAGTTCAACACACAACGGCGACAGAGTGTTTCATTCTTAAACACAATCTTCAGGCAATGTGTTTTTTTCCGACTATTTATATAAGCTGGTTAATAGCGCATTATAGGTAGTAAGATTTATTGTATTATCTTAACAATTATTGGGCAGGCTGTAATGCTTATGTTTCCGATTATTCTCCAGGATATTAAGTAGAAATCATTGTGGATGCAGTTAATTGTAGCTATTTTATAATGTCATAAAATTCTTATTGATCACTTTATTATTTGAAGAAAAAGTGGTTATCAAAAAATGAGAAAGCAATTCTAACAGATAAAAAAAACAAGATTCATTCTTGTATGAAAGGTGCTGTTAACTTAATGAAATATGGAAGGGTCATCACCGTTGATGTTAACTTGATCGGGTAACCGAAGCATTTTCGTTTAAAAATGTTTTGCTTTGGTAAGACAGAAACGGTGTTATACTCCCACATGAAAATGCAACAGCACAGACTGCAAAATAAATCCAAGACAAAAGAACGTCATTAATTATGGAGGACCATTCACGTTCGTCATACTCAACACCTACTGATTTTTATTAGTTTTGATCACCTGGACATTTCATAAA
This sequence comes from Acanthosepion pharaonis, assembly GCA_903632075.3. Lineage (NCBI taxonomy): Eukaryota > Metazoa > Mollusca > Cephalopoda > Sepiida > Sepiidae > Acanthosepion > Acanthosepion pharaonis. The sequence continues at coordinate 74,146 of CAHIKZ030002155.1, forward strand.
TGACATTCGGACACAAAGGAGGTGAAATCCTGGTTTTACTGTTTTTTAAACTTTTTTCTATAGAAAAAAATCCGGATTTCTTATAAAATCGAAAATTAAAGTTGATTATATTTTTAACAAATAATCTATATCTATAATTCTCAAAATGTGTATGTGTATATGTATGTATGTATGTATGTATGTGTGTGTGTGTGTGTGTGTGTGTGTGTGTGTGTGTGTGTGATCGGATGTTGTTTATGAGTTTCCACAGTGCCGGTTTTGAGTCCAAATTGGCGGGAAAAAATTACAATCTTGAAGGTGAAAAATCGTAAAAAACTGATTTTTTACAATTTGTGCAAAAAATCAAAGGCAAAATTTAATATCTGTAAAAAATCAGCGTACAATAAATTTAGAGAGTTGAAATCTAATGCAAAAGATTATTAGAATTATAAAAAAATATATTATAAATAAAAATTATCGTATATTATTATTATGACGGTCCATGGAAGAGGTTCTTTCTTTGCAAGGGCCATCCCCATTCAAATTGTTACCCCTCCCCCATTTGGGGATGTGCCTCAGTTGCATCCAAATGTTGTTACTAATATTAATTTTCAGGTGGGCTGACTTTAAACTTAAACTCCTCTAATTGAACGGCAAAAATTCCCAGTAATGAAAGACCCAGTCAAAGACGGGTTATACTGCTAGTATTTAAATAAATTTAACATTGTTTTATATCAAATATGATTAATATTTATAAATCTTGTTACGTCTACTGCCAGGAAAGTTGGCAGTCGTGTCTGACAAGTCTCTCTTCGCATTGCATCTTGTACAATATAAATAAAAATAAATAAATAAACGTATATCTTACGTATGCAAGACAACAGAATTCCAAAAATGCTCATGTATGGTCAACTTGACAATGGTCATCGAAACGTGGGTCGGGCTTTGCTTAGGTACAGGGACAGGCTGAAGAGTAACCTCTTAGCTGCGAATATAAATCACACTACCTTTGAGAACAGCGTAATTGATCGTAATGAATGGAAGACTACATGCTACAATGGCATCAAGAACAAGGTAGCATCAAACATTGTCAAGCTTCGTCAAACTAGGGAAAGGAATAAAATATCTGCTGCTGTTCCCAGCTATATACTCCAAGAATCCAAACTCTTGCACAATCTGTGGACTTCTATGCAAATCACTAGCAGGACTAAAATGTCACTTGCGACTCACACACAGGGTTAAATAAACAAAGTTGTTAGAACCTCATACGTCGAAACCAACGGGAGAGTCCATCATATATATATATATATATATATATATATATATATATATATAAAACTTGCAGCAACGAAAAGTGAATATAAAAAGAAAAATTACAAATTGAGAAGATTTTTATGGAGGATTCGATAAAATCCTTTTCTAAAAGAATCCTTCTTCTCAATTGTACTTATAAGAACCAATGGAGAAAGTGTATGTTAACACTATCCTATTTTGATCAGGTTCGCTTTTCCCGGTTAGTTGGCTATGCACACGAAATTGGGGTCAAAAAAATTGTCGGCGTCTCCGCAGACTAAATTAAATTATTTCGTTCGTAAACGTTTTGGATGCATTGATGAACCGATTTGTGAGGGAATTATTTTCAATTTTTGTTCATATGAGCCTTCTCAGTTAGTTTCTCGTATTTTGGCTCACTGTCTGGATTTTTGTATCCCTTTATCGATGCTTGACCGTGAGAAAATCTTTTCAGACTTTGAGGTTTTATTTGCACAGGTTCATAGACTTGCGCCTCGCTCTGCCGATTTTTTCAGCGACCTTAAAGTTAAACTCAATAGTTATGCCTATTCTTATGCTGGTTCTCCTGTTTCTTCATCAGAGTCCAAATGGGGAGAACAACACCGCCGGGTAATTAAAAGTTTCAAAAAAATAACTATAACCTGGTTATTACCAAACCGGATAAAGGTGCTGGTGTTGTTTTACTAGACTATTCGAATTATGCCTTAAAGATGTATAAGATACTTGATAATACATCTAAATTCTTAAAATTAGGTCCAGTCGAGATCCATGACTGTACTGCTTCTATTGAAGCTAAGTTCCAAAGGCAATTGCTTAAGTGGGTGTTGAGGGGTTCTCCTCTTTTTACACAAATGGACTCACCCAGGGTATACATATACTACTGCTAGTGAATACCCGGGAAAAGAACGAGAAAGAAGAACGAACGAGCACGAACCAGAACGTACGTAACGATCAAGAGTCACAGTGAGCATGCGCGTAGACTAAGTAAGAAGTCATACAGTGATACGTCGATACCAAAGACTGTATATATATATTTTACTACTAACCCGTATTCCTGGAACTACTAACCTGCATTACCAGTTTATATTATTACGTTAATACATTTATTTTCCTATATTCCTTCTTGGCGTTTGTTATTTATTGGTACCGGATTTCATCCCGGAATCCACAACAAGAGAGGTTTATTCTCTTCTGAAATTTCTGAGTTGATTAGACCCCTATGGGGTCTATACGTCCTCATTTGTATGGGCTACCTAAAATCCATAAGGATGGTGTCCCATTATGACCCACCTTATCTATGATTGGGTCCTCCCAGCGTAAAGTTGCTAGTTGGCTCTCGACAGAGCTACAACCAGTTTTGTCGCACTTTAGTACTTTTTTCTATTAAAGATTCCTTCTCCTTTACTGAAACTATACATAGTTCATCTTCCAATGGTGGGTTCATGTGTTCTTTTAATATATGCCCCTTGTTTACCTGTGTCCCCTTATTTGAGACAATTGAGATTTGTTGTTATATATTGTACTGTAGCTCTTTGTCTCCTCCGGATTTTCCTGAGTGTGTATTTGTTGATCTCATGAAGTTCGCCACCTCATCTGTTAAATTTAGTTTTGATAATATTATTTATTGACAGTATAGCAATGGGTTCACCTTTTGGGTCCTGCTTTAGTTAATATTTTTGTCGGTTTTCACAAAGCTGCTGCTTTATTTTCTTGTATTGATCGTCCTCTTATGTATCATCGTTATGTGGGTGATACTTTTTGCCTCTTTAATAATGAGGCTGAAGCCGATTTCTTTCTCACCTTATTAAACTCTGTCCATTACTTGCTTAAGTTTACCGTGGAAAAGGAGTTTAATTGTTGTCTTTCCTTTTTGGATGTTCTTGTCCATAGGACCTGTGACAAGTTTTTGACTTCTTTTTTTAGGAAGGCTATGTTTTCGGGACTATTTTTGTCCCAGACAACGTAAGATAAATCTAATTAAGACCCTAACTCATGGGGCTCTTATGATCTGTTATGAAGGCTTTCTCTGCAGTGAAACTGATTTTATTAAGATGACACTTTCCAAAAATGGATATCCTTTAGATGTTTTGGATGCTGTTATCCTTGTTGTCATCAATAATTTTTATAGGGTTAAGCCGCATCTTGTTAAAAAATTCTTGTTTATTTGCGTCTTTCCTTTTATTGGTTCTTGAGTCTTTGGCAAATTTCATTTAATCAACAGTTGTTATTTTTCTGCTAATGTTCGAGTAATATTTGTTACTCAAATCTATTCTTTCTTCCATTCTTGTAAGGACATCCTTCCCAACATCATGTTAATTCAGTTATTTATAAATATGAATATAGTTGTGGACTTGACTACATAGAGAGGACTTCTCAATGTTTGAATTTTAGGATAAAGCAGCATTTACCTCCCAGAATTTTGAATCCGGCTACTAATAATAGTCAACTGGTAAATACATCTGGATCAGTTATTGCTCAACATATTATAAATAGCAGGATTTGTATTACTGATTTTAGTGTGGACCATTTCTCTATTTTATCAAGGTCCCACTCTTTATATCATCTCAAGGTCCTAGAGTCCTTATATATCAGATCCCGCAAGCCCCCCACTCTGTAAACAGAGGGATTGTTTTCTGGGTCTGAATATTATTAGTCTCTAGTTTTTCTTGAATTTTTTTTTCCTTCATCAGTCATCTTTAATCAATTTACATGTTTATTCTTTTATTTCCCAGGACAAAACTTGATAATCTAACTATCTAACTATCTAACGAGATTGAGTCAATGGATGACGGAGTAACGTTCACGTGAGATAACAAAAAGACAAAATTTATTAAGAGCTACAAACAGCCACGATCGCCTGTGTCCTGAAGGGACACCTCACATAGAAGAAGAAGAAGTAGTAGTAGTAGTAGTAGTAGAAGAAGAAGAAGAAGAAGAAGAAGAAGAAGAAGAAAACTCAGATTCTTTTAAGCCAATCAATAATCTTTGTAAAATGTTAATAGCAATCCCGGCCGGTCGCTATGGTCTTTTCTGATATCAGATGACATCAATTCATGTATGGATTCCAATTTTGGCCTTAGAACCAGAAGGTTTGAAGTATCAAAGACTACGTATTTCATGAAGATATTGGTGGAGTTCTTATTTCTAATATTAACCTTGAAAGAGCGACTTTATTTTTATTTATCACAGTGAAGAAGATATCTCTTGAACTTCTTTAAAATTGATTTGCAATTTCATCATCATCTTCTTCTTCCTTTCCAATTTTTTTTTTTTATCTGTTTTCCGTTTTCTTAATCTCTGACTTTGCCTGGCATCTATTACGACATCAAGGATTTACTGAAACATCCCTGCAGCAAAGGAAATGCATTTAAGAACACATCGCAGGTGCACGTTAGATTTATTTGTGATATATTCCGAACAAGATGTAAAATTCTTAATACTTTTATGTATCTTTAAAATTTCATGATAATCCTTAAACATTTTTTTTTTAATTTAGTAATTTACACTACGGTGGAGTAATGGATAGCGGCTTGGATTGAGGAATCGGAGAGCCGAGTTCGAATTCCAGTCAATATCCATTACATTCACTTACGAGCTGAAGCTGATAGTAATATATGTAGTAGTTGATTCTTATCATTCTATGACCCAAGGCGTAACAAGATAAGTGGGGGGGAGTAAGAGGATAGGAATCGGCCCCTATTATAGATGGGGAGAGGCACAAATTTTCGTTTGGCGAGAAAGATTCATCTAGAGCTGAATGCAGCCATGAATACCAGTTTTGTAAAGTCAGTGTTTGTTTAGCGGCACATCAACGATTTATGGGTCATTTAATGCCGAAATTTACTTAAGCATTAGTAATTTCTTTGAAGGAGGCACGGTGGAGTAATGGATAGCGACTTGGACTGAAGAATCAGGTTTAGTAGTAATTGTCTGAACGCGACTCTGTTTCGGACTGCCTCTGACTCGACTGACTGACTCTCTCTCTCTGACTGACTGACCCACAGACTCCTGACGGACTTGACTTCAGACTGAACTCCCTGCTTCCTTTTGAGGCGCAGTATTTATTACGTATGGAATAGTCCATTATGTTATTATGGGTAAGGTCCCATAACACATTTATATATTAAAACCAAGGCCTTATTCACTTAATCACACTTGTGGTCTTCTGAAGAGCCAAGTTTTATTGGTACCTTTATTATTGTAAATGAGTCAATTACGTATTTGGCCCAATGCCCTTCCATTCGGACTAAATGGCAAAATAGAAGAATTTGTTTTGAAAATTCCAGTAAGTTATCTTTAATCATTTCTAAGATACAACGGTTCAAAGAGTAATCTAACAATGGGACAATTTTGATATTACAACCAGTAAAAACGGGTTAAATTTATTTAAATATCGGACAACTCTACTTGTATGCGTTACAGGCCGTCTCCAAATAATTTGACTTGTTTTTGCCATCGGATCAAAGCTGTCTGATGCTGAAAAGCCACATAATGTTACACGAATTGCTATAAACTATCGCGTGTGTACCATCTGGTTCTCGAACGCTGACGGAATATACACATCCATGGGTGGTTTGTTTTGTGTCCGCCGCCACCACCGATTTAGCACCCATGACGTTATCATACTAACACCTAAATCAGTATCTGTCTGTATTTCTGAGATGAGGTATTATGTACATTATTTACATTATTCGGACTATTGTCCTCATCTTTGTCGCCATATTTATTACAACGTTTCGGCCATATTTATTACAACGTTATATGTAAATAATGTACACCTAAATCAGTTTAAATATTGATGGTGCTTGTAAGACAAATATTGATTATTTTTAACTATCATTGTATTTCACTCTAGGTAGCTCCTTGCGTCTTGACCACCAGAAAAATAGAACAGAAATTTACCGTTTCTTTCCTGTTTAGGATTGGGTTTCCGGTTTCTTCTCTTCTTCTTTTTTCTCATTCTCTTTCTGTCTAAGTAGCCCCTTGCGTTTTAGTGTCACTAACGCCATGCATTGGGGCAAATTGATTAAAAACAAATTGCTCTGTGACGATTATCCGAAAGGTTCTTGAGTCGGGAAGAATCTTGTTGAAACCATGCCTCAAGAACAGAATTTTCATTGACTACGTCTGTGTAGCTCCAATTATGAGCACTTCAAACTATTGTTGTCCCGGTTGTGATCGGCACATTTGATATGATAAAGAAGGCTACAGAAAATCATGCGAGTAAAACTCCTAGACACATCATCATCTCAGTGCTACAAAAAGTTTACTTCGTGCGAAATTGCGAATATCATCCACAAAACCCTTTCCATCTAAACGCATCACCCCAGATAACTTTCCTACAATGATCGTTTTACCTCATAGATTTCGTAAGGGACTTGGTAATTCGGCACTTAAATAAATTACTCCCTTGGAATGTGATACAACACAATAATAATAATAATAATAATAATAATAATAATAAGAAGAAGAAGAAGAAGAAGAAGAAGAAGAAAAGAATGAGCGAAGACATTAGGATGGAATTCGGAATCGATAAATGTGCCAAAGCCACCTTCAAAGGCGGTAAACTAACGAAAGCTACAGATTTAGGCATTGATATCAATAACAAGATTAAGGAACTATACCAAGATGGTACATACAAATAATTAGTAATTAATGAAAGAGACTGAATACAACATTCAATTATGAAGAAAAAGATCCGAAAAGAATATTATAAGAATGTGTTTAATACTAGAAAGCGAACTTAATGGGATCAATAAAATGAAGGCTATCAGCACTTTAGCTATATCCGTAATAACATACAGTTTCAACATTATCAAAAGGAAGTTGAATGACCAGAAAAATGCTTACCTAAATGAGGATTACACCACCCGAAATCAGATGTTGGTAGGCTGTATGTACCAAGAGTTTTAAGTGATCAAGGTCTAATCCAATTGTAATTAGCTTTAAAAACAACAACATTCGGATTGGAAGCCTACCTCACAAAAACCAATGCCCCTCTCCTACAAGTAGTAAAATACCAAACCGACTCCATCAACAAAGAAGCTGCACTCTTCAAGAAACAGCTTACTAAAACTTAAATCCTACCAACAAAAAGCGAAGCGAATACCATCTATGCCAAACGAGTGGAGCAGAAAGCAAAACAACTTGGCCAAATGAAATTACAACAAAACTGGGAGGACAAGCCGTTGCATGGCGAATACATAAAAAGAATGAAAGAAGCTGATGTGGCTAAGGAGCATCGGGCTGAAAGCTGAGACTGAATGACTAATTATTGCAGCTCAGGAGCAAATCCTTGCAACCAGATCCTATCATTGGCACATAATCAAGGATGGAACTAACCCGAAATATGATGAACTGTCGACCATATTATCTCAGGATGTCCGCAACTGGCAAAAAAATGAATATACCCAGAGACATAACATATGTGCACTGGAAGGTATGCAAGAAGCACAAAATCGAAACCACTGAGAGATGGTATGAGCACCAACCAGACACAGTTACCCAAAATAACGATGTAACTATCCTCTTGGACATGCCAATTCAAACTGTCAGGGAAATATAAGCTAACAGACCTGATATTATTGTAAAAGACAATAAATTCATGAAGTGTATGGTTATTGACATAGCAGTAGCATCTGAGAAAAACAACCCTATAAAATTATCGAGAAATTGTCCAAATACAAGGACCTGGAGATCGACATTAACAGGATGTGGGGAATGAAGACTGAGACTGTACCAATAGTAATCAGAGCACTGGGCCTCATGAGAAAAGGAATGGTCAATTTTACTTACAGTTTCTCAGATAACATCAACATACAAGTTGCCCAGAATATAGCCCTACTAGGAACATCCCATATACTAAGAGATGTGCTATCAATTAAATGACAATTCTCCTATAGGGCCTAAGGACCATAGTTTGGACCTGGCTCTACAGGATACAAAGCAGGAAATATAAACATATAACAAATAATAATAATAATAATAATAATAATAATAAAATAATAATAATAATAATAATAATAATAATAATAATAAGAAGAAGAAGAAGAAGAAGAAGAATATTTGTGTTTAGTCAAAATAAAAAAAATATAATTCATTTATTTTTATCCAGTAATATAAATTATAATTTACTTACATCAAACCAATCATGATTTAAACATTACAATAATATAGCTATGACGAAAATACTTCACTAATACAGGGTGTAACAAGAAATATCTCCAACTTAGGCAAATGGCAATGACGATTTCATCTAGCTAATGTCGTAGGATTTGTTTCAGATACCATCAGTTACCATCATGGCTTGAACCAATGCACACAGAGCGTTTGCTGTTGAAATGTTTTTTGGGGTTTTTTTTAAGACTGATAAATCCGTAATTGCAGCACAAAGATTTTCGTGCTCATTTCATGTAACATCGGAATAATGCTGTTCCGGATAGAAAATTGATACTGTTATTAGTTGAAAATTTCAGGGCCTCAGGTTTCAGCGCTTAAAAGAAAGACACCTAGAAGACCTGGACCTTTCTAGTGATGGAAAACTTTAGAAACCTCAACAACATTTTATGGCGAATAGAGGCCACCACTTGGAAAATATCAAATGAGTAAATACAGTAGCTCTTTATTTAAACAAAAGTGAAATAATTTTTTTAATAGCTGTTACCTTTGTCTTTTTGTCAACTTTTAAAATATACGAGGTATTTCCTCTACAGCCTGTAGTTGGAGTCGAATTTATTCAATACGCCATGAAATATAAATAGTTAGAACCCTTTACTGTATTAACAATTTGCTTAATTTATTTTGCACTAATCCGTATCCACAATGGTAAAATCCTTTAATACAATTTCAAAATCACTTACACCATACAATGGCGTCTTTTAGAAAGAACAAAATTAAAATATGACCACGTCAAAAATTAAAGTAATTTCAGGGAAAATGAAGTAATGCCTTCGAAGAAAAACCTGATTTCTGTAAATAAATGCAATTTTACTATCCACCCCACACCCGACGAGCGGATCGCATATCCGCGAAACTCCGAAAATTTAAAGATAACTTGATAATTGAATTTGTTTCTATTCTACTGAATATATAAGAAGAAATGGCTTCAGCAGAATTCAATGATTTTCTGAAGTATATTTTCTCCGGAAAATTACAAGATACGCCTATGCAAACAAACGGGCATTTGTAGAGCAGCTGCAAATGGAGAACGAAAGCTAGCTATGGAGGCCATAGAAATAATAACAAAAACATCATCACTGAACGATGTTTGGTAAATAGATATTCATTCCTTCTGATTAAAGCTGGAAATTGCTATAGCTAAATCATTAGAGACGACTTCTTCGTTTCTCACCATTCGCATTTTAAGAGTTTCTAATATTCCGTCACACTTCTGTTCAACCTCTGGCATTTTTGACTAGCGTGTATACACTATGATAGGCGCTGGCTTACTTCACATTTCTCCCGGTATTATATTACAAGATGTAATCACCGGTGACTCAGAATATCATGACGATGTAGTCTCTGGTGTACCGGCAGTTCCCGGGAGTAAAACTCGTTCTTTAGAATTGCCCGTCCAGAGAGAATTACTTGATTGTTATGTCTGCCAACGACATTGACCAATCTACCCAATGTGTCATAAGCTTTATCCTGACAGTTAGGGATCAGTGTAAACATCCACTTCTGAGAACGTAACATAATTAATTCTGAAAGTGTTTGGTCTCCTTATAACCAAGAAGTAGTAGGTTGGGTTGTCTTCGTGGAGAAAGTTAAATCCAGTAAGAATATAGTAGCAGAATACAGAAAACAAAGGAATAGGAATATTTCCTCTAAAGACAAAAAAACAGATATATAGGAAATAAAGTGAAAGTGAATGTAAAATCTTCCCACCAAGAAATAAGAAAACTTGATTTGAAAACAATAGAAGACATAGGAATAATAGTGAAAGTAAAATCTGTACAGAATAAGGCGGTAAAATGGAAACAACAAAGAAATAAAAACTCAATTTAAAAAAATAGAAGCTGTAAAAAAAAATTTTTCGGGGTGCGGGTGATTTCAGAGTTTCAGGAGGGGAGGGGAAAATCTGCTACATTTTCACAAATTTCTCATTGATTGTAAATTTCATTAGAGTAAAATTGATTTAAATAACCTGACTTTTTATTGAACTTTTTATTGATGCTTCGATTTATTTATTTACAATTAGTTATGAATTAAAACAAATTACTGTAGATTATGCAAGTTTAATAATCCAGCAGCATTTTGTATTGCTATTAAAATTAAATTTGAAAAAATCTTTTAGAAGAATAATCCATGTAAGTGTTTATATACTAATATGGAAGCGAATGAAGGTTTTTGAATGGATATTATTTGGAATGCGCCTTTTGAGTCAGATAATCTTCAACTGGGGGAGGATGACATTCTGACTTATGGTAAAAAGAATGCATTGGACAAAAAACCCATTGTAGTCGAATACAGAGAATAACATAACATTCCCATACACTTAGGAGAACAGGTGCTACTTAGCCGAAAGTTAGAACGATACACTCGTTGGCTTATATAAACAGTCACAGTTAGAATTTAAAGGAATTAAAAATAAAAAAAAAAAACATGAAACCAAGTCCATCGAGAATAGTACCGAATCTTCAGTTAAAGAGGTGTTAGTTCACTATTTACATTATTCGAACTATTGTCCTCATCTTTGTCGCCATATTTATTACAACGTTTCGGCCCTAACAAGGCCACAACAATTACGAAATGTATTGCTGATAATATTTTTTGCTATGAAAATGTATTTTTATACTCTCATAGAGTTTGTCCCAGTTTTAGGGGCTCACTATTAGCCCATAGCTGGGACCCTAACAAGTGCTACCACTCCGGGTCAAGATGGGTCTGGGAACAACAGCAATTAAGAGATGGTTCGGCACTCCTCAAAACCTCACCGATCAGAGGTCTTGCTGCTGGATGTAGTTTATCGTCATACCCAGGATGCAGCTACCCGCAGGCGAGTTGTCAACCGCACGTCTTGATGTAGAGATGAGCAGAGGAGTGGTAGGCGAGATTTCATCGTTGGCCAAGCGGAAGAGCTGATCCGTTAGTCTGTCGTAATAGAAGGAGCAGAAGTTGTCACAAGTGTTACCTACCTACTCATTCCCTACCACCTCCACTCAGACTGACTTTGCCAAGTGAATCCCTGAATAAAGTATATTGGGAAAGGGATTCGCGTTTTTATTTTACGTGAGGTAAAAAAAATTTTCATCGTGACGCAAATAAGAATAGAGGCAAAATGGACGAAATTGGGTGAAAGATTGTGAAAGAGAGCCGTTGCATGTTTGAAATATTTTATTCCCAGCAGTTGATGACTTTAGATTCTTCAAAAAAAAAGTTTACGGAACAACTAACACGCGTGTAATGTACCATATTTACCTGGGAAGAATGCTAAGTCCTATGACTTTGCCATTTAAAAAATGTTTGAGACAATTCATTAAAATGGTAAATTATCAGTTGGAAATTTTGAAAGGTTAGAGGTTATTCGTTCTCAGACTTTCGCAATAGCACGAATGTTCACCAAATACGAGGCCTAAAAGCCACTCAAAGTAGGGGGTTACTGAATGAGGTTGCTGTGTGGGGCGTAAGAGGAAGAAGTAAAAGGTACAAATGATAAGTATAGGTAGGATATATAACGGTTGATTTAAAGAGGTTAAGATCATAGTCATCGGGAAAACACTCTCTCGGGATTCTGTTCCACAAAGTGACAGTTTTAGGAAAGAAGTTGAGTAGAACTTCCTCCTTGCTAATGGAATACGAAGGCATTAACTCTGTGTTTATAGTGTGGCGGGTCCTAGATGTAAATAGGTCCGACCTGGCGGAACTAAGGAATGTATTTCCTCTGGACGTTTGCTACGAACAGTAGTGATAGAATAGCAAGAGGCTAGAAATATTTCGTGTGTGTGAAAGGGGTTTCAGGTGGAAAATAATACATCGCCCACAAGGCCGCGTAAATGCTTTTGAACTCTAGCAGGACTAAAAAGTGAGGACTGGGCAGCTTCAGCCCAGATATGGCAGTTATACTGCATTTCTGGTTTGAAGTGATTCTTCTAAGTTTAGGGCATGTCTGGAGGAGTCGGGTAGTTTCTGGAGCGGTACAAGGAACCAGCCCTGTTTCCAGCATCTTTTACGGTTTTCTTACGTTTTGAATATTCAGATTGTCATGGGTCCTTACCTATAACTACAGAATGAACTCTTCCTAACACTATGTACACTACGCCTCTCAAGAGAGAGGGTCAAATCAAGCCGAGATTCTCGGCTTGACGGTTGAACTCTCTGCCTCTGAGCAGAGAGGAACCCGGACGAGGCTCCACCGAAGGGCAGAGTCTCGTTCGGGGTGGTTGACCAACCCGATCCCGTTTATACAGGTTCTACTGGCATTTTTTGGCCGAGCCTACGGACTCGGGAAACCCGCGTTAAACTCAGCCTTGTGCTACATGCAACCCTCGTGGGGGGGGGGGGGCTAGATACCGAATCGAGTCGAGCCGATAGTAGTTCACTCCAAACCAGACTGACAGTCATACTAACACCTTCCACATCTTGTATTATTATTTCGTGTAATATACCTTCGTTATTTCTACTCTTGTGTTCGTGTTGTTCTTCCTTGCTCCTAACCTGGACCATAGCACAGATGAATCATAATTCTTAATTTAATTTATACAACTATGAAATACATATTAAAATTCCCCGTTATACAAAATGCGCCAGAATTAACTATTTCAATAAATCGGGCCAATTTTTAAAAAGCATCTGACACAGTTTGATGTTTATTATTTAATTTTGATACGAAACAAATATATTTATGAATCTGGCGTCAAAATTTTGTTGAAAATTTTTCAACATGTGCTCCTTCTGTATCTCTGTAAATTTCAAATCTATCCTTAGCGTTGCGAAACACAGTTTGAAGCATTTCAGGAGTTATCTCCTCCTGCACTTCTAACTGAATGCGTTCTTTAGCCTCATCTAAACTATTGAACTTTTGTCGATAAACCTTTGTTTTTATGAAACCCTGTTCATTATTAATAGAGAATGAAAATAACAATTAAAAATAAAAAACATTATAGAATTACAAGGTGCGATGGGTAAATTGTAGGCATTTTATATTTTTAATTACGCGCATGCTCTTTGTTTCTGGTTTTGTCGACACCGTCTGTGAGAAAAAGCACAATGATACAATTCACTCCGTCGGCAATTTGGAAACGGTATTCTGTACTGCTTGGTATTCGCACCAGAAGCTCCAATATAAATATTTCATCGTGTTTGGGTGTCTATACCTAGCGTTGCGAAAGACATTTGGAAGTATTCCAGAAGTTATCTGCTTATTGAATGGATTCTTTAAGCTCAGCTAAACTATTGATCTTTTGTCGATAAACCTTTGTCTTTATGAAACCCAAAGGAAAGAAGTTCAGATGTGGGGGGGGGTCAACAAAGATACGTTCTTGTGTATTCATTATTAATATGGAAAGAAATAAAAAAATGTCCGATTTTACTGTAATAGTTAATACTAGGACACCCAGTATATAACAACTTTAGCAAAAATATTGCAATAATAATCCTAATTATGGACGCAGGTCATTTTTTAACCCTTTCACTGCGTAATTAAATTTCATTGTTATTCCCGTAATGATGTTAGTTATCCACCAAGAAATAATAAAAAAAAATGTCGGCTTCTCGCAGTATAATGAGGATTTTTTTTTCAAAGCCAATCCGGTAAATCCGCTTTTCGCAGTTAACGGTAATTAAATTTTGAGCCAATTTTGTTTTCAATAGCAAAAGGTTTAAAGAAGTAAGAGGGTACAAATGAAAAGAGGTATTTTTCATTTCACTATAGCGGTATCTCTTCATCTATCATCCCTTTCTTTCTTTTCTTTTTAGTTTCTTCTTTCATTTTCTTCTTTTTTCTTTCTTTCATTCTTCCTTTATCCTTCATTACTTACCTTCTTTCTTTCTTTCTTTCTTTCTTTCTTTCTTCTGTATCTTTTCCTCACAAAAGCAAAACAACATCTCACATATATCTTTCTTCTTTCCTTGAAACCAAAACAGAATTATCCATTATTTATTTGAAGTAATAGCAGTGAAAGAGCCCTTGCTACGCCCCAGTCGATGACCTTCATTCTTCCAACCGTTGGTTTTGTTAAGTTTCCCACTGCTTTTGGTTCCCGGATATTTTCTTTACTTGAATATCGTCTTGAAAAATTTGACAAAGAAGTATTAATTTTTCTTTAAACCAGTTATTCAAATATATATATATATATATATATATATATTGATATTTACCACGTGAATTACGATGAAAATAAAATGAACTTCAACTTCAACTTTATATGGCCGTGGTGGTGGTGGTGGGGGGTATGCGGAATTATAATATGATACTGAATCCATTAAATCTTATTTTGAAAATGATAAGAATTGACATTCTTTACCAATTTTTCTTTTATTTTATCTTACAATTTTGGATTTTGGTGTAACGCGTGGAATGTCGAGTTCAGTTCTCAGTTGACCCCGTTGCAATCGCTTTCGCACAAGTACGATTATGAATGCATCTTTTCTGTTCGTCATATTCAGTACAATATGACCGAAAGTGGGTCATATGTACACTACAGCTTAAAAGCTTGAAGCCCCCCCCCCAGAATTAGCATAGGATGAACTTGCCAGAAGAATGAAAATAAATGTAAAAAAGCTCTTAGAGTCATTGAAATAAGAATGGAACCAATTATCAAACTTATACTTTGAGAAACTTTTGCAACAAATGCCAAAGATTAGTGCTGCACTAATCAAGGGTAAAGGAGGATATTTTGTAGAGAGCAAAATTTAATCATAAATTGATTACTTTCTTTATGTCATAATAGAAATTTCTAATAAAATATGTCTCACTTTTTTTGATCACGTATAATAATTTTCTCTTATTTATAGTAAAAAAAAACAAACAAAACAACTACGTTTTGGGTCAAGTTTAAAAAATTATCAGGTGTTGCCTGAAACTTTTGAAGTGTAGTGTATGTGCAATAAAGACTTTCATTCACTCACCAAACACTTTGTTTGTTTACTTCTTTTCTTTCTTCTTATTCACTTTGATATTAAGAACATTTTAGCCTGCTTCATAACTGTCATGGTGTCCTTACCTATAACTACAGAATGAACTCTTCCTAACACTATGTACACTACGCCTCTCAAAAGAGGGGGACGATTCAAGCCGAGCTTCTCGACTTGACGGTCGAACTTTCTGCCTCTGAGCAGAAAGGAACCCGGACGAGGTTCCGCCGAAGGGCAGAATCTCGTTCGGGGAAAATGACCAACCCGATCTCGTTTATACGGGTCATACGGGCATTTTTTGGCCGAGCCTACGGGCTCGGGAAACCCACGATAAACTCGGCCTTGTGCTACATGCAACCCTCGTGGGGGGGGGCTAGATACTGATTCAAGCTGAGCTTCTCGGCTGGACGGTCGAACTCTTTGCCTCCGAGCAGAGGGGAACCCGGACGAAGTTCCGCCGAAGTGCAGAGTCACGTTCGGGGAGGTTGACCAACGTTAAACTCGGCCTTATGCCATATGTAACCCTCGGGGGTGGGCTAGATACCGAATCAAGCCGACCTTCTTGGCTTGACGGTCGAACTTTCTGCCTCTGAGCAGAGAGGAACCCGGACGAGGCTCCGTTCGGGGAGGTTGACGAACCCGATCCCGTTTATACGGGTTCTACGGGCATTTTTTGGCCGAGCCTACGGGATCGGGAAACCCACGTTAAACTCAGCCTTGTGCCACATGCAACCCTCGTGGTAGGGGGCTATAGATACCGAATCGAGTCGAGCCAATAGTAGTTCACTCCAAACCAGACTGACAGTCATACTAACACCTTCCACATCTTGTATTATTATTTCGTGTAATATACCTTCGTTATTTCTACTCCTGTGTTCGTGTTGTTCTTCCTTGGTTCTAACCTGGACCATAACAATATCCTTCCGTGCTAAAGATTAATGTCATGACAGTTTCATCTATTTTTCTCAGCTTCGTAAATATCTTCGTCATCTTCAGGTGTCATTGTCGCCTACTAAGTCATCTTGTCTTCCAAAAAAAAAAAAAAATGTATGTTGTCATCTCTGCCATGATACATATTTTTGAAGCGATGCTGTTTTACGTTGCTACAAAGAAATAACTTCCCGCCATTTAAATGTGTGACTGTTTATGTTGATATTCCCTAGTATGAGCGGATTTTCATTGCAAGCTTGATGTATCTTTTTGCGAAACTTTCTGTGCGGTTGCCGTAAAAACTGTCTAAATTTTGAGCCTCAAAATAATGTAAAATATATAAATTGTTCTTTTTAGTCGATACGACTAAAAATAATTTATGTGGTTAGGAAAAAAAATTTAAATCAAATCTATCTATTGTTTGTTCCTTGTACCATCAGGACGTGGGTGATTATGGCTCTCCACAATTTATTGTCTTTTGTAGCTCTTCCCTGCAATTCTGATACATATAAAAATCAATGGGTAAAATACTTTTACAGGTTTTCGTAGCCAAAACATAGAGATACGTGTTATAAACGAGTGCATATTATACACGAATAATTACAGTATTATGCAGTAGTATTCATTGGAATTTAACATTTTTGTTAATTGACGTGAATTAACTCGCTTTTCTCCCAATCTTCTTATCTGATCATCATTATTATCTATATCAACCAAGGTGAGAAGAATAGTTCGGCTTGTATAATTTGTAAATCGCTTTGAAATTCATGCCATCTAGTAATCTTATTTGAGTAAACCAATGTTATATGTCTACTTCAGAATTCTGAAACTTACATGGAAAACTATTAATTTGTGGTAATCTCCATGGATTATCAAACAAACAATACATCATCTTAGAGATTTAATTAGGCTTACATTTAAAAAAAATATAACTTTACACTTTTCTGGGTATGACGATAAACTACATCCGGCAGCAAGGCATTTGATCCTGAAGTTGTGAGAAGCGTGGAATTAGGTCTGAATTGCTGTTGTTCCCATGTTGACCCTTACTTGGGGTGGTATCACCTTCTGAGATCCTAAATAGTTAAACCCCAAACTGTAAGTATAAAACAATTATAAGAATACCAGCAATACATTTTCATAGTTAAAATACATTTTTGTAACAAAAAAATTACCAACAATACATTTGTCAAAGAAATTCAGTCACTCATGTGCCATACGTGATACATGCTTAGGCGATCATGTATCATTCGATACATGACTGACGAGGCGGATTTTTCCCACGGTAGAGCAGTTGCCATCCAAGGCTATAGAACCTGGTCTGTTCTGCTATTTACCCATAGCTGGGGGAGGAGAAGAAGAGAATTCATACCTTTTCCAAGGGTATTAGTACGTAAGTGAATGTAATGAATTTGACTGGAATTCGAACTCGTTTCTCCGTTTCTTCAATTCGAACCGTTATCCATTACTCCACCGTACCTCCTTCAAAGAAATTACTAATGCTTAAGTAAATTTCGGCATTAGATGACCCATAAATCGTTGATGTGCCGCTAAACAAACAAACAATGACTTTACAAAACTGGTATTCATGGCTGCATTCAGCTCTAGATGAATCTTTCTCGCCAAACGAAAATGTGTGCCTCTCCCTATCTACAATAGGGACTGACTGCTATCCTCTTACCTCCCCCCCCCACGTATCTTGTTACGCCTTGGGTCATAGAATGATAAGAATCAACTACTACATCTACTACTATCAGCTTCAGTGATCCATTGGCTTGTCGAAACGTCGTGTCTATAGTAACATATACAGGGTGCGGCTGGTATTTGAGGACATAGAGATTTAAGATTAATACAGCTTCGCACTAACTTCTAATGCTTTTATTTTTCAGAAATCAAGAATGGCAAATCCTATGATAACAAATGAAATGAAAAGGCATGCTGCGATTTTGGCATTAAAGGCTGGTCCTAGCGATTTGGATATTGCACGTTTCCTCAAAGTTGCAAGATCGTTTGTCCAAAAGATACGAAAAGAGTTAGAAGACGCTGACAGTTCTCCAATGTCTGCATCAAAACGTAAAAGACATTCTTCATGTTCTAATAAAGTGAGAACATCCAAATTTATTCAGGAAGTCAAGCAGACAACTGATGAAAACCGAGGTCAATCAATGAGGTCAATTGCCAAAAAGCTGCATGTGTCTGAAAAAACAACCAGAAGGAGTGTTCATAAAGACATTCGATACAAGTCCTACGTGATGAAGAGAAGTGAATTTATGTCTGAAAAAAACAAAAGAAAACCGTTTAAACAGATCCAAAAAGCTTTTAAACAAACTTAAAAATCTTTCAGAAGCTGGTGTGATTTGGTTTTTCTCAGATGAAAAACATTTTGATCAAGATCAAAAACAGAAGAAATGACAGAGGGCTTTGTTCAGATCCTTCTGAGGTGCCAAGTTTGATGCGCACAAAATTTCCTTCAAGGGTTATGGTATTGGGTGTTGTTATCAATGAAGGACATGTTATGCCACCACACTTTTTTTTCCACAAGTTCTTAGATCAAATGCTGCTGCTTATATTGAGGTTCTAGAAACAGTTGTCAAGCCCTGGATTGACAACATATGCAACGGCAGGCCTTACATATTTCAGCAAGACTCGGCTCCATCCCACAAGGCTCTACGAACACAAGAATGGATGGCTGACCATTTGTACGACCACATCACACCCAACATTTGGCCTCCTAACTCTCCAGATCTCAATCCACTAGACTATTATGTGTGGAGCGTTGTTGAGAAGGAGGTTAATAAACAGCCTCATAACACCAAAGACTCTCTTAAAGCTGCAATAGTTCGAGTAATGTCTGACATAAATAAGGACCCATTAATCAGAGCTTGCAGCCGATTTCTACCTCGTGTAGCGGCAGTTATTGATGCTAGTGGTTTTATTGAATAAAATTAAATAATAGCTAAATTTCATGCTTACTTGTTTGTAATCAAATATAATTATATTCATTTATTCAGCAAGTTTTTTTATGAATCCATAAAATCTGTCCTCAAATACCAGCCGCACCCTGTATATCAACCAAGATGAGAATAATAGTTCGAAATATTACAAGAATTTAAACAATTACTCATCTCAGAAATGAAATATTAAATTATGCAAGACTACTTAATACATAGGTATTTGTCCGCGTCGCCTACGTCGCAACAGAATGTGACCCCAGGTCGAAGTTTAATATGGGTTTATCCGGTAATACCTTACAAAATTGCTCAATCCCGCTCGGCTACTTCCCCTTTTGGGGGACGCCTTAGGCGCCGGATAATGACTTCAGACACCTCCTAAAACCTGGTAAGGATGGCCTCCTGAAGCCCGAGGTAATATTATTTTCAACTTCCCCGGCAGGGAAATATGTGGTTTTAGTCAGATATGTACCTTGCGTGATACACGCGTAGACGATCATGTATCTTTCCCGCAGTATCCAAGACTATAGAACCCTGTTTGCTAATTATCCATAGCTTGAAGGGGTATGAGAAGAAGAGGATACATACCTTTCCCAAGGGTATTAACACGTAAGTGAATTAATGGATTCGGCTGGAATTCGAACTCAGTTCTCCAATGCCTCAATCCGAACCGCTATCTATTACTCCACCGTACCTCCGTGTCTACTTAGTATATAAGACCAATTCAGTTAGTCCCAATTTTAAAATCATGATATTTGGACTTTATTTTTGACCTGAGTAAAGTGGCAATTGATTCTTTGTTATTCTCATTCTGAGGGTAAGTCAAAAATCATTGTTATGGGGTCCTCCCCTTTTTCATATAAGTGGACTCGACCAAAGTGTTACTTGGACTGCTGCCGTTAAATATCCAGAGTCAGTCAAAATATAGAGATAGAGAGACAGAGAGTGAGCAGAGATTGTGATTGAGTTGGAGGTAGAGTAATAGTGTGAGGTAACCGCTTGTAGAAATCAGTTACAAGCACGTAGACTCTAAGGAAGTCCTACTTATAGATTGATATATATATATATATATATATATATATATATATATATATATATATATATATATATATATATATATATATATATATATATATATATTATTATTATTATTATTAACTAACCGCGTGCCTGGATTTACTAACAGAATTACCCTTTGTATTATTGTGTAAATACATTTAATTTCTTATCTTTATTTCTTGCGTTTGTCATTCATTGAGACCGAATTTCATCTCGGAATCCACAACATATATAGTAAAACATTTCAAGGGTAACTTAAGTGGAAATGTCACTGTTACTCCATTAATGATGTTAGTTATCCACCAAGAAATAATAAAAAAAATGTCGGCTTCTCGCAGTATAATGAGGATTTTTTTTCAAAACCAATCCGGTAAATCCACTTTCCGAAGTTAACGGTAATTAAATTTTGAGTCAATTTTGTTTTCAATAGCAAAAGGTTTAAAGAAGTAGGAGGGTACAAATGAAAAGTGGTTTTTTTTTTTCATTTCACTATAGCGGTATCTCTTCATCTATCATCCCTTTCTTTCTTTTCTTTTTAGTTTCTTCTTTAATTTTTCTTCTTTTTCTTTCTTTCATTCTTCCTTTCTGCTTCTTTACTTACCTTCTTTCGTTCTTTCTTTCTTTCTTTCTTTCTTCTGTATCTTTTCCTCGCAAAAGCAAAACAACATCTCACATATATCTTTCTTCTTTCCTTGAAACCAAAACAGAATTATCCATTATTTATTTGAAGTAATGGCAGTGAAAGAGCCCTTGCTACGCCCCAGTCGATGACCTTCAGTCTTCCAACCGTTGGTTTTGTTAAGTTTCCCACTGCTTTTGGTTCCCGGATATTTTCTTTACTTGAATATCGTCTTGAAAAATTTGACAAAGAAGTATTAATTTTTCTTTTAAACCAGTTATTCAAATATATATATATATATATATATATATATATATATATATATATATATATATATATTGATATTTACCACGTGAATTACGATGAAAATAAAATGAAAAACATATGGTATATAATTTAAAATATGCAGACGTGAAAATTTATTTTAAGGGTTACGCAAGGGTAAAAAGGTTAAGAAACGCTGTTCTAGAGTGACGGGCAATACAGAGAGCCCAATTTGACCTGTTTTTAATACATAGTTGAGGAGACTTGGAGAAATGATGGATTCATGCCTTCTATATGTGAATTCGCCCTAAAGTCCCTCTGAGGACGAAACACGTTGGCTAAGATATCTTTTCATTTTGTCTTTATTCACAGTGTCCTTTTACAGATATAACCTATCTGAAATTTTGTACACATATATATATATATGTGTGTGTACAAGTATGTATATCTCATATACATCTCTTTTAATGTTGGAATACAACATTTGTTAATGGATTAATACCCTGGCAGGCTATTCAGTTATCTTGGTAGCTTTAAAACCTTTTTATGATAACGTAGACAACAGTTATCATTGGGGAACGTGAAAGAGTAGGGTTATACACTTTAGCTTAAAACTTCTGCGTTTTATACTTTACTATCCGCCATCATTCACCAAAAAACGTTTTTCTATGAACTTATAATAATTATCAGAATTTATCTTGCGACTATCACCAACTTCTCAATCGTTCTGGGTGATTATTTCTCCGAAGAAACCGACCTTCGGTCCAGTCATAAAATCCCTCCAATGTAGTTTTATATTTATCGCTAAAAAAGTACAGTTCAAAAATCAGCTTTCTTGCATTGCTTTGCCCAACTGTTGTAATCTTGTTAGGGCCAGAAATAAAGACACAAGAGAGGGATTGATTTAAACAAATATATTAAGAGAAACAGTAATACAAACATATACAAACGAGAGTGTTACAGCAAGAATGTTCGGCCCGACTGTCAGAGCTGACTGCTGGAAACTTTCCCCTTCAAAAGGCAGTACCTGCTCCTATTTATAGCTGTTAGAGTCCATGCGTGCATGGGTAAATTACCATAACACTATCTATCTGTTGTGGCCTTGTTAGGGCCAGAAAAAATGACTCAAAGAGGGGAATTGAGTTAAATAAATATATTAAATAGAAATATATTAAAAGTGTTGTTGCCTTCTTAGGGCCAGAAATAAAGACACAAAGAGAGGAATTGAGTTAAACAAATATATTAACAGAAACAGTAATACAAACATATACAAACGAGAGTATTACAGCAAGAATGTTCGGTCCGACTGTCAGAGCTGACTGCTGGAAACTTCCCTCTCCAAAAGGCAGTACCTGCTCCTATTTGCTTGGGTAAATTATCATAACACCAACTGACACGTTTCTTCTTAAATGAGTTAGTTTATTTGCTTTAATGTCCATTGAAATGAAATACAAAGTTCTTCTATGTGTAACATAATCTTCAAAACAAAACTGTCACGCGCGCTATCTTCATGTTGCAAATGCGAAGTCATTGAACTGAGATAGCAATATCTTCACTGCGTAACGTATACTCCAAACGTGCCACATTCAACGCACGTCTTCATGTTGCAGATGTAAAGCAGAAAATGCTTATTGAAGTGGGATTTGAAGTTCTTCCACATGTAACTTATTCCCCCAAATTTCACCTTCATCGTTCGCCTTCATGTTGCAAATGCGACGCAGCAAAAGTTCTTTGATGTGGAGTGGAAAGTTGTATGTTTGACGAAATTCTCCAAATTAATAGGTGTAGATAGGTTCGTCTGTCGTCCGGTTCACACTTCTCTCTGATATTTTGAACAGTAGTAGAAGTTTATCCTTTGTTTTCTGTTTCTAACGTCTCCGACTGAACTATGAAATATTATTCACTGATTAAACTTGACCTCTTTAAATCTCTAGCCGTTGTCTTCCTGCATAGACCCAAGAACTTTACATCTTGCACGTTCTTACGATCATACAACACCACGCAGTAACCCTCTACCTTGAGTGGCTCTTGTGCCTTGTATTAGATGATCATTATTAAAAAAAAATACAAAGTAAAACAAAAAGTCAACTTTTGGTTTCGATTCATGCATGACTTTACTTAGCGTTTTCAACAATTTAATTTATTTTTTTAATTCGTCAAAGAATCTATTTAATCGAATGAAGCATTGTCCTTATATGGTAAAATATACAATTTAACGGGAAAACTACCATCAGAGAAAATATTTTGATATATAAATAATGAGGCTCTGAAATCTTTTATGAATAATAAAGAACTTTTCTTTTAATTCAAGATAGATAGATAGATGTGAAAACACTGACATAGAGATGAACAAGCTGAGATAGATAGATAGATAGATAGATAGATAGATAGATAGATAGATAGATAGATAGATAGATAGATAGATGTGTAAAGACTGACAGAGATGAACAAGCTGAGATAGATTGATAGATAGATAGATAGATAGATAGATAGATAGATAGATGTGTTAAGACTGACATAGAGATGAACAAGCCGAGATAGATAGATAGATAGATAGATAGATAGATAGTGGTTAATGTGTGTGTGTGTGTGTGTGTGTGTGTGTGTGTGTGTGTGTGTGTGTGTGTGTGTGTGTGTACACAGTATGGCAATCCTTCTAATTTCGTTGTTGCTGTCCATTTAAATACAAGAAAACACTATCATACACAGTTATAAACACGCATAAACAATGTTTACTTATTGAATCTCTGCCATTAACCGTTCAGCTTTCCATTTCGTTGTTCTGCTTCTCAATTGTTGCCTGTCCACTGCAGGCATTCGACTGTCGTCTGTGTTTTTGCTTTTTGTTTTTTTATTTGTTTTTTTGTTTTCTATTTTCGGGAACAAAGATACTGAAAAAAAAATAAATGAAATGAAATCAAGGAAGGACTCTCAAGCAAACAACCTAAAGATTAAAAAAAAAATTAAAAAAACAGAAAATCAGCAATATTAACACTTACAGCTTGTCTTGGCCGCAGGCGCCTTGTTAAATGTCTTCATAAAATTACGACGGTTGCTTGGTGACGCCGCCATCATAACGGTCTGCCAAGGTTGGAAAGAAATATATATATGTATATATATATATATATATATATATATATATATATATATGTGTGTGTGTGTGTGTGTGTGTGTATAGATAGATAATAGTGGTTAATGTGTGTGTGTGTATAGATAGATAATAGTGGTTAATGTGTGTGTGTGTGTGTGTGTGTGTGTGTGTGTGTGTGTGTTCAGCAAATTCGTATTTGGTTACAAAAATATAAAAGATTATCTTCATTTGTGCGTGAAATAAGAGGTGAAAAAATATTGATTAATTCGTTTTATTATTAGATTTGATCAAATCTTCGAATATCCTATTGTTGTGAATTATTTGTTGTTGTTTTTAACAATCATACGCTTTTTATTTGCCACAGAAATGACTATTTTCTATAGAATTCGTTGCAAATAACTCACCACAGAAATGGATTGTAATCGATTTGCGATGAAAAAAAATGCCGGGAAATATTTACAATAAAAAATAAGAGACTGAAAAGTAATCTTGAAAACCGTAGTGTTTGTTATTTACCATAGAAATATATTCGGACATCTTTATTGCTTAGTTTTGTTCAACTCAAAGCCAAAATGTAACAAAATCCTATGGAGAGCATTTCTATTAAAATCAGTATTTAAAATCTTTTATCGAAGCTCGATTGATAGATTGATTTGTTTTTAGGGCTATCAACAGTTTCCAGGTTATTTAAAGCCAGAAAATAGTTTTAGATTATAAAAGATTGGGGGAGATAATAATGCAATACTGATACATATCTTGCTAATTAACCCATAGCTGGGGGAGAAGAGGCGAATTTCTACCTTTCCCAAGGGCATCTGCACGTAAGTGAATATAACGAAACCGACTGGAATTGGAACTCGGCTCTCCAATTTCCAATTACATGCTGTTATTCATTACACCACGCGCATATCCAAGCTGATAGCATATGGTATTCCCAAGCAGTCACCTATCCAGGTACTGACCAGGCTCGACGTTGCTTAATTTCAGTGATCGTACGAGAACCAGTGTTTCAGCGTGATATAGCCGTAAGCTTTAACACCATCCTTCTAACCGATAGGCAGTACCCCCACAAGAAACGTGTTCTAAAAGGCTACATTTAGTCTAGTATTGTGTTACAAGAGTACGACACTCAATAAAGATAGAACTCTTATTATGCCATGTCTGATCAAAAAGTATCGGGACTGTTGCTAAGGTAAAATCTGCTTAGCACAGATTGACTTTGAACTCTGTCACGCATGGACAGTATAAGTTATAACGTTCTCACTCACTTCCGTTCTTTATAGCAGTGCTTGGAAGGAAAGTGTGTAGAGTGTGGTCGTCTCACCGCACCACAGAGATTTCATCAAGGAACATAGCATGTGCAACAGTTTTTGACCAAGCACAACATTCTCCAGGTCTAACAACAGTCATATTCCCCGGGTCTTGCCTCTTGTGATATTTTCCTCTTCAAAAATCAAGTTCCACCTGAAAGGAACAAGATTTCATGACGTCGAGGAAATCCAAGAGAATTGCGACGTGGCAGCTGCTCGCTATCCCAGAAAAGTAGTTCTAGGAATGCTTCCATCAATGGAAACGATGATGGATAAAGTGTGTGGC
>CAHIKZ030002155.1:105000-120000 GCA_903632075.3 Acanthosepion pharaonis
CCTTGAAAAATATTGCATCATCCATGATTGCATCAGATTTTTATCACGCCCAGGCACTACTGTCTCGGCTGTCAATTAGTTGACCTACGGCCATTGTCTGCGATGGACGTTACTCCAAGGAAACGTACGACAATTGTAACGCTACACGAACACACTGGCAAGGCTTGCCAGTGAGCAAATCAAAGTACTATTGACTGGCTCGGAAACTCTCCTGGTTTAAATCCAATCGAGAATCTATTGTCAATCTGTAAGGAACGACTTCGTGGAATGGACATACGAAGTACTAACATGTGCAGTTGATCATGTTTCAATGGAAAAATACAAAAAAAAAGTAAATAATAACGGAATTATACGTTTTGTTTCAATTAATTTGCACAAAGGTGTATATAAGATTTAAGAAACAGCAGATATTTTTATATATAGTGTTCAATACTAAAAATATTACAATAATATTAAAAAATAAAGCTTAATAACATTATATGAAAAGATTACTTAACTTTTTAAATATCAGTTTTTATCCCGACATCGATATTTCTTAGTCAAATTTCCAGTCATCAGGGGGTAGTGGTTTTTAACGGTATCTCCAATGTTTTCAATTTTGAAGGAAAGTGAAAAAAAAAAAATGAAAAAAATTGGATATACCGTTCACAACAACTAACCCTGATGACTTATATATATATAAGTAAATACAATACTTTCATGAATATATTTAAATATTCGTCTCTTCAGACCGAAGTTTTTTTTTAGAAATGAAATCAAATTGTCCAGACAAAAAGAATAGGGAGAGGAAAAAAGAAAAGAATTGTTCCTTATATTTCAATATTTGAATTTATTCATAAAATAAATTGTAATCGAAATGAATGTTTAAGGATTATCTTACTTAATATAATAATAAAAATAATAAGTAAGATAAGCTCTGTTACTTACGTTGAACTCTCTTTGGATTAATGTCCGCCTTGGAATTATCCCTATCAATTACCAATTGATATTTATATATATATATATACACACCCCTTTCTTCATATCTATCTATCTATCTATCTATCTATCTATCTATCTATCCGCAGTCTTTTCATATCTCTCTATCTATCGATCTATCTAGTTTTTTTTTTTATCTACACTTCATTTGAAAGGATAGCCTTACCTTCCATCTTTTAACTCGCTGTCAGGATTTGTATTTGTCTGTGAGAGTACATGCACAGAAATTAATTCATAGATATGAAGTCCATACACACACACACACACACACACATATATATATATATATATATATATATATATATATATATACGAAGAAAAATATACGGAAAAACAAACAAAAATCCTAATAAGCAATTATGATGTTTTAATGTTAATCTTAATTGCATATTAATTTTTTTTGTTTTTCCGTATTGATTTCATTTTTTCTATCCTATATCAATATATTTGTTTATATATATATATATATATATATATATATATATATATATATACTGAGATGCAATAAGTAATGGGATAGCAACGCTATTCCAGACTTGTCTGTCTAAGGCCACCTCGACAGATATGTGTGTTATTCAGAGTCAATTTCCAATCTGACACACACGCAAATATAATGGGGGGTAGGGGTTAAAAACTTTTGTCTGTGGCCATGGCTTGAT
Organism: Acanthosepion pharaonis; assembly: GCA_903632075.3. NCBI lineage: Eukaryota > Metazoa > Mollusca > Cephalopoda > Sepiida > Sepiidae > Acanthosepion > Acanthosepion pharaonis. Next base: position 106,638 of record CAHIKZ030002155.1, read on the forward strand.
TCCTGTGTGCCCCCTTTTTTTTTTTTTAATATTTTTCACGAGGAAGGTGGTTTCCGGCCTAGCGAGAATCAGTGATTTCCGTCCATTGACGACGACAGACATTTGCGATCTGTTGCGACAAATATCGAGATGAGAGCTTTTTTAAGCAATAAGTTGATCGATTTTGTTTTTTTGTTTTTTATGATGATCGATTTTACTGAATCAGCGCCTTTGTTCGTGAGGTGATTAATTGATTGTAAATAAATGAACAGAATAAACATATAGGATTATTTGCAAATAAATAGAGACCCATACCTATAGAGACAGTAGGAATGTTGTGAAAGAGATTTGGGAGAGTGAGAGAGATGAGAGAAAGAGAGAGAGAGAGAACGGAAAGAGAATAATGAGAGAAATTGGAGAGAGAGATGAGTAAGGGAGATTGGAGAGAAAATGATGGGAGAGAAGGATTGGTGAAAGAGATAAATATGGGAGAGATAGAGATGGGAGAGTAAACAAAAAAGGGAAGAAAGAGACAGGAAGAGAAAATGGAGAATGGGAGAGAAAATTGTTAGATTGATGGTGGAGTGAGAATGATAGTGGGAGATATGGAAGAAATACTTGATAAGAGAAAAATGGAGGAGAGGCAGAGAAAAAAAAGTAATGAGAAAGAGAGAAATTGGTGAGACACAGACAGGGGAGAAAGGGAGAGTTATATGTATGTACGATTCTATGTTTCAATTCAATGTGTGTGTGTGTGTGTGTGTGTGTGTGTGTGTGTGTGTGTGTGTGTGTGTGTGTGTGTAAGCGCATACATATCTGTGAATTCGTTTATTTTCTGTGCATGTACCTTCTTTCACACACAAATACAAATCCTGACAATGGGTTAATAGATGGAGAGCAAGGCTATCCTTTCAAATGAACTGTAGATCAAAAGGAAACTAGATAGATAGATAGATAGATAGATAGATAGATAGATAGATAGATAAATAGATAGATAGATAGATAGATAGATAGATAGATAGATAGATAATGAGAGGGGGAATAGATAGATAGATAGATAGATAGATAGATAGATAGATAGATAGATAGATAGATAGATAGATAGATAGATAGATGAAAAGGGGGATAGATAGATAGATAGATAGATAGATAGATAGATAGATAGATGAGATGGATTGAGAGAGGGGGTAGATAGATAGATAGATAGATAGATAGATAGATAGATAGATAGAAGATAGATATGGATAGATAGATAGATAGATAGATGGATAGAAGAGGGGATAGATAGATAGATAGATAGATGGATAGATAGGAGGATAGATGGATAGATAGATATGAAGAGAGGGATAGATATTTAGGGGAAATAGATAGATAGATAGATAGATAGATAGATAGATAGATAGATAGATATGAAGAGAGGGGGTAGATAGATAGATAGATAGATAGATAGATAGATAGATAGATAGATAGATAGATATGAAGAGAGGGGTATAGATATGAAGAGAGGGGGATAGATAGATAGATAGATAGATAGATAGATAGATAGATAGATAGATAGATAGATAGTCGACAAGGAAATACTAATCGACTGCGCATGCGAAACCGTCTCCTTCCTCTTGGCAAGTGTCTTTTGTTTGGCAAAGGAATTCTTCCGCACCCAGTGACCAGACATTGGACCAGTTTTTTAACTCCTCTTCGCAAGTCGTTCAAACAAGTTTCTTCAACTCCGTAATCTGGCAGACTAACTGAGGTTACTTAGTATTTGATTTTTTTTTTTTTTCTACTTCCATTTTTTCTTCTAGAGGGTTCTGCGAAAGAGACAGTGTAACTGAAGACGGAGAGAGAAAGAGAGGAATTTCTTTCTTTTTTTACTTTCCTTTTTTTTTATTTCCTAATCGCTTACCCCCGTCCTAACCCCAGCTGCCATCACCATCGCCTGATTCACCGGCGCCCATCGCATCGTCGGTAAATAAAAGAAAGATCAAAGTGACAATGCTTTCTGCCAGACGATTTTGATTATGGGGGATGGAGTTGTAATTTGGGTAATATTCAATTTTTTTTTTAATGGAAAGAAAGTGAGTGGGGAGAAAATAAAGTGGTGAGAGGAGAGGAGAAGACAAGAGGAGGAGATAACAAAGAATGCACGGTTGAAAAGAGAAAAGAGAGATGGGGAAACGAATGATAGAAGTGAGGGGGAAGGAGAGAAGAGAAAAAGAAAGAAAGGAAAAGGAAGAAGAATAGAAATAGGAAATGAGAAAAAGAAACGTAGAAAGAGATAGCGATTAAAAAAAAAGGTAGAGTGGGATAGTGGAAGGAGATGGAAACAGGAAGGAGAAATGGTAGCGATAAAGAGAGAGGAGTTAGGAGAGGGAGATGGAAAACAATAGAAAAAAAGAGAGAGAGCAAGAAAGAAAAAAAGGATGAAGAATAGAAAGAGAAAAAAAGAGTAGAAAAATAGAGAAATAAAAAGAACAGAGACTATAAAGGGGGTGAAAAAATAAAGAAGAGAGACTAGAGAGAAGAATAAACAAAGACAGTATGAGAGGGGGACAAAGAAAGAGACTGGTAAAAAGCACAAACATACGGAGAAAGAAAAGAAGACGGGAGAATATTAAACGGAGAGGAAATATTAAATAGGAGAGGAAAAACAGAAGACGAAGAAAATGGAGTAAAAAAAATAAAAACAAATAATGGGAGGACTTGTTTTTATCATTTCACCCTAAGCAAGGCAATAAAGTCACTAAGACGGCGTGGGGGTAGAGCGGTACTGATCGTTAGTGAATATGAGAGGTAAATACTATTAAAAAGAACAGACAATAAAAGATCAAGAATTAAGAAGACAGAAAATAACGATTGACATTTTATTTCAATTTTTGAAGATCAAACTTGTCTAGGAAGCAAGAAGCTGTAAAAGAGTTCCACAAACGAGAAGTGCGAGAGAAGAAACTGTTAGCATAGAACTTACGGTTACATCTAACCCACTCAACTGTAAAATGATGAGACCTTGCCGCCAATCTAGTACTGCGCTTAAATTCATAAAGTATATGTATCACAGAGAAAAGTTAATCCGAACAATTAACATGAAAGTATTTATAGGAAAGGCGGAGGGAAACCTACGTTACAGGCGTAGTTTTTTTCCACAATGATGTTTACCCTCTACAAGCCCCGGGAGCCACTCGAAATAGAGGGTTACAGAGTAAGAGGTAACGCTTATGAGAATTTGTGGGGAAGGTAACGGTCAACACTAGACTTGAACAGGTTGGGATCTGTTCCAGCTAGACGGTCGAATTCTCTGCCTTCGGACAGAGAGGAACCCGGACGAGGCTATGCCGAAAGGCAGAGTTTCGTTCGGGGAGGTAGACCAACCCGATCCCGTTTATGCGGGTTCTACGGAGATTTTTTGGCCGAATCTACGGACTCGGATGATCCACGTTAAACTCGGCCTTGTGCCACATCTACTATCGTGGGGGGGGGGCTAGTAAATATTGACTTGAACAGGTTAAGACTGTAGTGACGTCGGAAGCATCCACTTGGAGTCGGTTCGAGCAGCTTCATGGGAAGCTGTTTGAGTGGACCTTACATCTACAATGTACGTGGCATGGCGGGTCTTAATCATGAAGGTTAGAACTAGTGACACTTAGGAATGTAGTTCATCTTAGCAATTTCCATGAAAATAGCCACTGAGCAGTAAGAGGCTTCCGAGTTTTGTCTGTGATAAAGAGGTTGAAAATTGGAAAATCATTGATTGCCTACAAGGATGCGGAGACTCTATTGAGACAGGAAGTTGAAGACTAGGCAGTGCTCCATTTCCAGTCTGACCCGGCTCTTGCAAAGGTGGAGGATAGCACGCCAGGTACTACATTTGGTACAGGGAACTGACCATTTTTCCAGCATCTTTAGCGATGGATGTACGAGTTCTACTTGAGCGTTGTGTTGAGTTTAAAGTCCCAAAAGGTGCTCAATGCACTGAGCGAATACCCATTCATCGTGATTGGTTATAGTTCAGGGTTCGGTAAGCAAGCAAAAACAGGAGAGAGTAGAAAATGTGAGGAAGAATGGGAAGAAAAATAAAAAAAAACAATGTCGGAGAAAGATAAAAAAAAAAAAAAGTAAAATCTTCGAAAAAGGAAAAAATCGGTTTGAACAAAACAAAAACAACGAAAACAAGAAAGTATAAGGAGGAAGACAAAGAAGAAGAAGAAGAAGAAGAAGGAGGAGGAGAAGGAGGAGGAGGAGAAGGAGGAGAAGGAGGTAGAGGGAGGAGGTAGAAAAAGGTCAAAGAAAATTAGATAGAAATAGGGAAGAGGGTTAAAGAGTGAAGAATAGAAAGAGATAAATAAAAAGGTTTAGAGGAGAAAGAGGTAGAAAGAGGGTGGAAGAGAAAGTGGTAAAAAGGGGAAGAAGAGAAAGTAGAAGAAAGAGTGTGAAAGAGAAAGAGGTTCAAAGAACAAGGACGAGAAAAAGGTAGAAAGATCAAGGAAGAAAAAGAATATTGAAAATGGAAATAGAGAAAGAGAGAAAGAGATCAAGTAAAAAGAAAAGTGTGAAACAAAGGATGACAGAGATAAATACTATTCTAACATTGTTTGGCACAAGACCCACATTATGCCTTGCTGAGCTTGGATCAAATTTTCTACATTAGCAATCTTTTGCGAGGCCGGTTTTCTAATTGTCCTTCCCAGGTAAAAGTCAAAAGTAAGGAAGCACCTTGCGTGTATCCAAATCCCGATTCTATCAACGACTACAGTACTTTCTCGATTATCCGGTTACCCCTGGTTTTGTGGTTGAGAAAAAATCCGGATAGTTAAAAAAAAAAAATTCCGGATACTAGAATACCTAATTTATCGATAAAGAATGAAAAAAATGTCATCACCAAATAATATTTTCAATATATTTATCTATCTTTCAGAATATAACAGACTCACTAAAAATATCGTCGTTTTAGTCACATTGATATACCAAGCTTCACTTTAATTGGCACCAAGCCAGAATTTTTGGTATATACCAAGTTAAGACTAAACACAAAGATAAACCTGAGAAGCATTAGTAAGATGTTAGGTTGCAGCAAATGTATTTTCATCTCAGGAACTCCTGCATGTTTTTGAAGCTTATGCAATGTTTTATATTTAATCTTTTGATAATCCCCACTTTACTGAAAAGTCCCCGAGTACAGTATTTCTTAAATTATCCTGACACCTTGGGATAAAGGTTGAAAAATATGTTTGAATAATTCAAAATCCCTGATAATCGAAACCTAAATTACTGAAAAAGAAAAAAAAGTAATTTTCCAAAATAAATTTATCATTTGAGATCATCTAACATTTTCAAACATTTTGTTCAATGTATTTCGCTTTTTTTTTTTTTCCTATTTATCTTTTTATGAAAAAAAAATGCATCAATTTTTCTCCATTGCTGGGCGAACCTCCCTTTTATTTTTTCTACGTCTTAAATTCCCGAAGGCGGATTAAAGCCATTGTACTTGTAAGGGTAACTAACTTCCGGTTGAAAATGCAATCACCAACTTATACATTTGTCAAACATAATCATTGCTTCACTGTTTGAAATCGAGCATTGGGTGGGGGTCTGTTGAAATTCAATATGGGAAATATCATTATCATCCCCCTCTCCACTTCGACATTTTTCAGCACGGATTATAAGTTCAACAATACCCTGATCATTGTGATAATTCAATTGTTCTTTGTATAAAAACAAAGAAGAAATTGATCTTATCAGACTCTTATCAAATGCTAAATATAGTTTTCTAAATTCTCAAAAAGCTTATTTCAGACTAAATATTAAAATGGGCTTAGTTTGAATAACTGAAAACGTCTGGGTGATTTCAATTTTTTTTCCTCATTTCATATCTGGATAATTCAAATCTGGAAAAATCAAGTACAGATAATCAAGGAAATATTATACCGGTGTCTAAGTTTTCATTTATTTAATACTAACGCTGTACCGTTACAACTTCCGCACACACATACATGTATGCCGTGAAAATATTACGCGGCACACTTAAGAGGATCGCGCGGCACACTAGTGAGCCGCGGCACGGCAGTTGAGAATCACTGTGTTAGGATACAATCTGTTTGAAAGGACAACCAATTTAAATATTTATCAAACATAATTGTTGCTACGGAGTTTGAAATTGGGCACTGGAGAGGGAGTCTGGTGGAATTCAACATGGTCAATATCGTTATCATCCCTCTCTCTTTTCCCGACTTTTTCAGCACGGGTTATAAGTTCAACACTACCCTGGTCGTTGCCATAATTCAATTGTATGTTCTTTGTATAAAAACAAAGAGGAAATTAACAAGAACTAAACTTATCAGCCTCTTTTTAATAAGATAAATTATATCAGATTGACCGCTGAAATGTTAAATCAACACAAAAAAAATGACACGAGACGTTGTAAACTTAACTATTTTTTTCAAACTGTCGCTCAATCCGTTGTGCTACCAGCATTCCTAGTGAGACCGGAAGTGCTTACAATCATCGTAATCATAATCAACATTATTGATGTTGTTATAAACACCCCGCTTCTTCTGGTAATTTATTTTATTTATTAATTTATTTCTAACTTCCCCAAATTACAAAATAAATAATAACAAACCAGAGTTTGTTTTGGTTACAGTTCAAGGGCGATAACTCATTCACTTTGTGAAATCAACAAATATTTTGGAGTTTGTATTGTTCGTCCGCTCCTAGTTTTTCCAGTACTTTCTCTTGCATTATTATTTGTTTGAAAATCCTTGTCATGACCATTAATTGGTTTCTTTTTCAAAAGTCTATTTCAAAAACCTCAAAATGAAATATGTTTCCTATTTCTTCGGAAATCCCCTTGATTAGTTGTCACAATAGACGACCTTTTGTCAGTGTCTGCTGACTTGATCGTTCTTTCCGTATTCCACTATTTTTCTTTATCTAATTTTATTCTAACTCTATCTTCTCTTTTTAGAGTTGGCGAATTTCTGGCATTTATGGAATCTGTTAAAATTCTTTTCCATTCTGTTTTTTTACCAGTTTGTCTATCTCCCTGATTCGTGTGAAACCAGGTCATTTTGGTAATAACTTATTTTTGGATGTAAAGGTAATGTGGTTCTTATTTTCCTTTCCATAATTAATTCTGTGGGACTGACTCCTGTACCTTGAATTGATGTACTCCCGTATTCCATTTATTCTTGAAATGTGTCTGATTGTTTCAAAATGCTCGTGGCTATTCTAACAGCGCTTTCCGCTTCTCCATTTGCTTGATGATAATGTGGACTTGGTGTTATGTGATTGTAATAATAAAAGTGCGCAAGTGTAGGCTTTAAGAAACCTTTATTCAACTAACAATATACGGTTCGCGTATAGTGTCCTTTTATAGTCCCAGTAAACAAAAATAGCTCTCTCAAAGAGGAGAGTAACGAAAAAAGGGGAGATCACTCTTGATTATTCATAACAGTGATTAAATCCATAACTGTCTGCAAAATCTTTGAAAGCGTAACTTGTAGATTGTTTCCCACAAGTTCAACAAAAATTCCCCAACGTGAGAAGAAATTTTTCAACTTCCGTATTACATAGTCGTTCGCTATTGGATTGAGCTTTGCTATTTCTACATATCTTGGGAAATAATCTATTGCGGCAATATATTGGTGTCCTTGGTAAGGGAAAATATTTGTACCAATTCTTTGTCATGGACTTCTAGGAAATAGTGTTACTTTTAATTTTTCGTTTTTATTTGTTGGACGGCGTATTACTTTTTTTAGATACTCCTCCAACTTTGGATATATTTTAGGACACCACGCCGATTCTTTGGACCTTTCTCAGTATTTGTTTAATCCCAAGTGACCATTATGAAGGGTCCTTAATATCTCTGCTATAGGTTTTTCACGCATGAAAATTCTGTTCTGAAACCATACTAAATTGTCATGGACTGACATTCATTCCAAGAAAATATGGCGTTATTCCTTCTTTTATTCTTCCTTCTTTATGTGTCAATCCATTTAGTGGGAGATGCTTTGGTTCTTGTTATACTGTTTGTTGTTTAGTAGCTATTTTTATTTCATTTAATTTCTTATCCAATGCTGGTCTGTTTCTTGTCGCGCAGCTAGTTTGTACGCCAACATCTTTGCTGGTATTACTATCAGCGTCGGATAAAGGACTCCTAGATAGTGTATCAGGTACAACTATTGTCTTCACTTAGTAACTTTCTTTTTATCTTTTTTTTTTTAAGCGTTTCACCCCAAGCAAGCCACGAGGGCGCAAGGGGTTACAGAAGATTTGGAGCAAGATCAGATAGGAGTGATAGAGGAAAAGATGAGGAGAAGGATAGTGGATAGATCAAGGCAACTGGAGATGTCGATTGACATTACATTTGAATAGTTGGAGATTATAGCTCTCAGGGAAACTGGAATAGGGAAGGGAGTTCCACAGGCGAGAGGTGCGAGACATGAAGCTATTGGAGTAGAAGGGACGGCTACATTTAGTCGTTTCGACAGTGAAAGGGTGAGAGCGGGATGCCAGCCTTGTAGGGCGCTTGAACTCATGAAGTCTGGGAACCAGCGAATGCAGCTCATTGGAGCAATTGCCATGAAAGTATTTGTAAAAAAGACAGAGAGAGGCGACGGCGCGTCTGTGAGAGAGCGACTGTAGACGAGATGCCAGAACAGGGCCAATTATATTGCATATCCGCCTCTGGAGCTTATCAAGTACCCCGAGGCAAACAGAAGGGGCTCCAGACCATATATGGCAGCAATACTCCATGCAAAGGCGAATTGTTGATTTGTAGATCTGGAGGATCGATTCCGGGGAGAAAAATTTCCTGGCGCGACACAGGGAGCCAACTTTCCTTGCGGTGGACGAAGCAACTCTTTTAAAAGAATTCTCTTCTGAGTATTCCGCACAAATACCGTGTCCTTTTTCAATAATTCTCTCGTTTTTCCAGTGTATTCAATTCTAACTTCACCTTTGGTAAAATAAGGAATGGGACTCCTAGATGTTGTTACACAGTAGGCTAAAGCATCTTTCTTTTTTTTTTCAGAACTATTTTAACTGGATCACCATTCATACACCCACCGGCTTCAAATGAAGTTGCATGTTCTATATTTTGTCTAAACGATTTACTAAATTCATTTTTATAGCAGTCTTTCTAGACAATAAGTTATCTCCCTTTAGAAACTTAATGACTTTATCTCCAAATAATATTTGTTCTTAACTTCTTCAGTAATTCATTTCCAATGCACTGGACTTTTCCCGCCAGGGTTGTGAAAATGCCATTTAGTGTTTTTAATAAAGTTCTTTTTTTTTTCTTTTTTTTTTTTTTTTTGAGATTTTTTAAGTTTGGGTTGAGATGTTTATGTCAGCAATGTGTCGATTTTTAAACGTCACCGCAGTTTTACAATTTTTTCTTTTTAATTTTTTATACCACGGACCATTTAAATCTGTTAGCTCTCCAAGGGAATATTCCTTTTCTTCATTGACTGTCTGTATCGTATTCGCTTTAGTTCTTCAGGCTAGAGCGAAATGATTCATTTTCCAGCATTTCTTGCAGTGTTTCCCTTTCGCCGGACAGTTTTTTTTTAAATCACACTTTCTGTTACATCTTCTGCAATAGTTCTGGTTGTTTTTTGTTTTGTTTGTTTTTTTGTTTGTTTGTTTGTTTGTTTTTTTTTGGGTTTTTTTTTTTTAACTTTTTCTTTTTGTATCACGTGTGTTCTTCTGGGTCTTTAGTTCGTCTACATTTTTTCATGTTTTTTTTGGTTTTTTTGTGATTTGCTTAGTGCTCCTGGCCATCTCCGTAGCTTTCTCGAGTTTCAAATCAGGAATTAGTTTTAATCTTTTGGACAGGTCCTTATTCTGTCGTCCTATCACAAGACGGTCTCCGATTTGGTCATTTTTCTTTTAAAACTCACATGCTTCTACCAATTCGTGCATTATACAAATAAAGTTTTCCACTGATTCTCCTAGTAAGTGAACTCTAAAATAAAACTTTACTCTTTCATGAATGATATTTCTTTTAGGCATGAAGTAGGCATTGAATTTTTTCCAAAACTGAGTCGTGCACATTTACATCTCCTCATCATGAGAAATAAAATGTCCGGAACATATTCTCAGCTTCGCTTCCCATTCAATGTATTAATGTATTTACTTGAGTTTTATTATCTTTTTCTCAGAGTTTCGCTGCGCCTCCAAAGCGTTGAAATCTTTGCGGCCATTTCTGACAATTTCCCGGATTTGTAAATTCAAACGATTCTGGTGTAGTTAATTTGAACATTTTTTCTTTCTTTGAATAATCTTTTCTTTTTTTTTTTTTTTTTTTCGAATTGGGTCGTGTGCTTCTACTAGAAAATGATTTTCTTCTTTTAGAAAGAATCCCTCTCGGACACCATGTTCCACTGGGCTTAGGCTGGAAAGATTCATGAGACTGACCGCTAAAAAGTTGAATCAACACAAAGACGACACGAGACGTGATAAACTTAATAACTGTTTTATTCAAACTGTCACTCAAAACGTTTTGTTCCTAGCATTCCCTAGTGGGACCGGAAGTGCTTACAATCATCATAATCATAATCAACATTACTGAACCTGGAAAATCCAAGTACAGATAATCGATACTGTACTGGTGTTTCGTTTTTCCTTTTAACCTTTTAAAGTCTCATAATTTCACACTCACCGTATCTAGTCTTTATTTCAAAATGCTTGCATTTTTTTAAGTTACTTTAAAGTATTGTACTGGTGATTGATTTTTCGTTTTCCTTCGTCTTTTTTTTTTTTCGTAATAATGCAGGGCTTCATCCTTGGTTTTAATTTGTTTTTGATTTTCATTAATGACTTTCCTGACGGCATCAGCTCTCAACTTGGTATCTACGCTGAAGACGCAACCATTTGCTCCTGTCTTGATCGTAAGTCTAGCCAGTTTGATAAGGTCAAAATGGCACCTGATATCCAAAACGACCTTCAGTCTATTGTTAACTGTGGCAAAGGACGGCTTGTTCATTTTAACGCCTCCAAAACTAAACTGCTCTCTATTAATCCCGAGAGAACCCTCTGTACCTTTCATCAACATGGCTGATGCTAACCTCCAGGAGAGTGACATATTGCGCCTCCTTGGGCTAACGTTCTCAGCTGACATGAAATTATATTAAATCTATTGCTAGATCAGCTGCTAGTAAAGTTGGTTTACTGTGTCGTACTAGACAATTTATCCAGAGTCTGTCTTCCCTTCTCTGGTAAATAATATTGCGGTTTTTTCCTTCATATTTATCATCTATACTTGATGTGTTTTGAAACTGATAGACATTTTGAAAATTTAGGTTTCCATTGAAGAAAGGGAATATTTAAAAGTTCAGAGAGAGAAAAAGGCAGTTTTCAACTTGGAACTATTGACAAATATGCTGTCAAAAATATTTAAAAAATAAGAAAACAAACAAAAGAATGTGCAGCGTCGAAGAAGAAGGATATTTGTAGAAAAGCAAGAATAAAAAAAAAGAAAGAGAGATTTCCTTAATTATTTTGTTCCCAGCATTACCTAGTGGGACCGGAAATGCTTACAATCATCATAATCGTAATCAAAATTGCTGATGAAAATCCAAGTACAGATAATCGATAGAGTACTGTAATTAATTACTGTACTTAATTATGGAGAGATCTAGAAAGTAAGTAGATGAAATGGGAAAGAACAAAAAAAAAATGTAAATTAGATTTAGTTTTCCTTGTTAGCTAATCGATTGCTCCAAGTGAGTCATTCAATACTTGGCGTTAAGAGGTTTTCCTGTCGACAAATTCCATTACGAACATACCCTGGATACGAACTTAATTTTATGGGCGTTTTAAATCTTCCCAAGATTACGTTTAAAATGCCACACGCTTAAGTATCACGAAAACGGCCACGTGTTCCGTAACCGATTAGGGTTGTAGGGACACCATACAATGTAACCGGAGCAGTAGCGGGAGTGTCTAACTGATCCAATCCCTCGTCAGCCCATCCTACACTTATATATAAATTCTGAAAATACTCAGCTTCGTCAGCACGCCACAGACACCAGGAATTATTCGTGATCCTACCCGTTTTGGTTCAATGGGGAAGTACTTTCTTGGTGGTAGGGGTGATGGCTGGAGTTGAGCATTATATATTCATCGTTATGCGGGCCCCGAATGAGCAAAGCTCTGGCTAGGATTTTATTTCTGATATAGAATAAAGTGGAGAGAAATATCGCAAATAAAGAGGAAAGGCTGCAGTAATCAGGAAGCTAACTGACATTCAAACAAACTACAGCCAAGATTAGTAAAAAAAAAAAAAAGAAAAAAAGAAGTACTATGTAATTTACCATCCTCATTGGGCATCCCGCATTTATAGCCGTGAACCTAAAATAACAGTAATTATTCATGGATATCTATCGTGGTGTTATGATTCAGTCAGTTATGTCCCATGCGTGATACACGCATCTTTCGATACATGAATGACGAAGCAAATTTTTTTTTTCCGCAGTAGGTTGCCATTTCAATCTGCGGTAGACCAGTTGCCATTCAAGGCCTGTCTTGTTATTTACCCAGAGTCTATGGGGGGAGAGAAGAGGAGGATTCATAACTTTCCCAAGGGTATTAGCACGTAAATGAATATAATGGATTCGACTGGAATTCGAACTCGGCTTTCCGAGTCCTCCATTACTCCACTGTGTCATGATTACCTAACTAATAAAATCTGTTGATTATAAAAAATGCAAATATAATATATATATATATATATATATATATATATATATATATATATATATATATATATATAATTATTTATTTAAAAATATGATTCCAAAACGCTACATAAGAAGTCTCATGTTTCAAAACAAGAGCTGAAAACTTCAATATAATTATTTAAATTAAATTGAGTTAAAATAAGCTCTGTTCCATCTTCAAGCGAAATGTTTTTTTGGAATAACGTATATCTGAAATTTGCTTCCTCTATTTTCCTGTTGAGGCTTATATCAGACTCAATGAATTTATTTATATGTTTATCAAATCCTCCTACTTATTATATGTGTTTATCGTTGCTTGATCCGGCTTTTAATGCTCCAGTTGGCGCGGCTTGGTGAGAGTAGTCGTGGCTCCCGGGGGCACAGTCTTATGGTTATATAGCGAACTCAGGAGAGTTCCGCCACGGAATATGTGAGTGAGCGGCGCTATGTTGAGTCTGATATGAATCTCTTCGGTGTCGAGGCCCGGTTGGTACAGTTGGTATGTTGTCTGCTTGACAACCCAACCGTCAGGGTTTCGATACCTGGTGGTGGATGCGCACTGCTGATGAGTCCCAATTATAGGACGAAACGGCCGTCCAGTGCTTCCTCTATTTTCCTGTTGAGGTTTATATCAGACTCAATGAATTATATATATATATAAATAAATA
>CAHIKZ030002155.1:122500-150000 GCA_903632075.3 Acanthosepion pharaonis
GGCAAAAAGCCTTGGATCGAAACTCGACCGATTTAGCATCAATAAAAAGATTCTATCCCACAAACAAATTAATTTTTAATATACGGCACAGCGGAAGGGAAATTTTAATTTTTTTTCTATGCGAAAGACGTCATTAGATAGGAGAGCTCGATTCGAGTAGAAGAACGTTGCATTACAGTATCTCCCACCGATAGTAGAACTCGGAATTTCAGGTGCAACGTAATCTTCAGTTGCTGTATATGTATATATATGTATATATAGTTGTTAAATCATACATTTTAGATGCATCAAGTATGGTCTTTAGTGATGCACTGTTCTCATCGCCGATTTCGGGTTTCGCTGATAAATATCCAACAGCAAATATGACCTAGACGAAATTTATTTAACCTCCTTGAAAGCGTCGTGCTACGCACCGCGACATTGCAAAAACAGTAAACACATGCCTAGCAAGGCCGGATTTATTGACTCTTATTGACATATGTCAGTCAGCGTCAGCCAATGAAAACAGTATAAAAAAAACGCCCCTCTTATATATAGTGTTGTCTTTTATCTTCATCCGGTCTTGTTTTGATCTACTACTTCCGGAATCCATAACGAGGGGAGCTGGTGTCTTTATTGCATATTTTAAGACCATGTTTTATAATATTATTCCCATATATATATATATATATATATATATATATATATATATATATATATATATATATATATATATATATATATATATAAAATTATTTATTTAAAATATGATTCCAACGCAAATAATTAAATAAATAATTATATTTATTTTCTATTTAAATTTTTTAAAAATAGTGCTCGATACAATTTTATCGATACTATTTCAAAAAAAAAATAATAAAAAAAATAAAGAACTTTTTGGATTATGTATAACGAGTTTTTTTTTTTTTCATATATTTTTATACACACACACACACACACACACACACACACACACACACACACACACACACACACATATATATATATATATATATATATATATATAATTATTTATTTAAAATATGATTCCAACGCAAATAATTAAATAAATAATTATATTTATTATCTAAATCTACTTTTGTATCGAGCACTTTTTTTAAAAAAATAATAAAAAAATACTAAAGAACTTTGGATTATTTACCTAACGAGTTCTTTCCTATTTTTCATAAATTTTTTACACACACACACACACACACACACACACACACACACATATATATATATATATATATATATATATATATATATATATATATATAAAAACACATGTGGTTTTCATGTGCTCCAGACCAGCTGCACTTTTCAGCTGAGTGCCGTGCTTCAACAAAGTTTCGGCGCATTAAGCTCCAAGGTGAACCCCTAACAGCCGGATGATGTTACGTTGGACGCGGCTTGATAGTCTTGTGAGGAATCTTGTTGTCGTCACACCCCAAGAACAGAATTTCTATTGATTATGTCCAATGTGCAACACCAATATACAAATAATGCAGTGACGCCATTGGTAGTCTTTAGATATGTACATGAAATAAACTTTAGAATAAAGGTCTGAAAAAAAATACTTTTAATATACTATTTGAGTGTAGATATTTTCTAATCTCAGTTTAGTCTAAGACAATAGTAGTACATATGAATTTAATTGACCTAATTACTTTATAATAGTCTTTCTGGGTAATCTATGCACTGCCTTCCACCGCAGTCTCGCCACGGGTAATTTATTACATTATTAATTTTTTTAATACCAAAAATATTGAGGAATCTCTTAAAGAAAGCAGCAGGAAATTTCTACAGCCAATAAAAAAATGACACCAGTGTGCATTAATTTCTCTCACAACTCAATTCTTTGAAGAAGTTTTCTTTCATGAGCCTCTTCAATCTTTTCTCGTTCCATATATAGCTCGCCAATCAACAGATGTTTCTTCTTGATATCAATCAACACTAGACCTGGCCTTAATCCAGATTTTATAAAAAAATTTGGCAGTGTAGCATCAACCAACACTGTCGACTTTCCTTGAGTCCTCCGACCTGGTCTTCTGCCTTGTCAATCAGTCACACCTTGCTTCAGGAATCAAAGGAATTCAGGATGATTTGAATATTTGTTTTAAACAAAACAAAAAAAAATTCTTGAAGCTATATTTTAAAACAGTTGAAACCTAACCTAAACAAAATAAACTATGAAATCTCCATAAATATCCTTAAATGTCTATAATTGGTAACAGAAGCCATTGCTTTATACTAACGGCTTCCCATACTTAATACTTCTCGAATTCATTCTCGCGTGGCCATGTGTGACGTCATGAGCTGCGGTGCGATTTTCGCTTCTAGCGTCTTATATGCACGAGTTTGTCGTTGCTTGAAAAACTTCCGTGTAAACAGAAACAGACTATCATCACTGTCTTGTCCGTGTATTGCTTAATATATTGCAATGTAATTGTCATCTTTGATAATGGCGTATGTAAGCCGAAAGCTTAGATTGGATTAAAAAATACGGATCAATATTGTGATTTTCTTTCTTCGTTTAATGATAATGTCATTAAGCTTATCAGATGTTATGAAAAGAATTTACATAAAATAAATAGACAACACTTAATAAGACATGTATGAATATATATATATATATATATATATATATATATATATATATATATACACACACACACAGAGGGGCGATGGATAAATTGTCGCCATTTCATATTTTTAATTTCACGCATGCGCATTGTTTATTTTTGATATTGTCGACAGTACACTAGAGAGTAGGCTCAGTTGGGCACCGTCTGTGAGAAAAGAGAACCATGACGCAATTCACTCTGCCAGAAATTTGGAAACGGCCTGCTGTACTGCTTGGCATTCGCGCCGGAAGCTCCCATATGAATATTTTGAAAGTGTTTGTGTGTCACTCTGAGGACAGTTCGAAGGATTTGGAAAACGTTAGATGAGTTTAATGGTGATCACGGAAAATGTTTGGAGTGACCACTAATGATGGCGACGTTATGCCTCAATTCATCTTCCCACAGGGCCTCAGAGTCAACACGGAGGCCTACATCAAGTACCTTGAGGAGGTAATGCTGCCCTGGGTTAAGAAAGTGGCTGTTGGAAGACATTGTGTCTTTCAATAGAACAGTGCCCCATGCCACACAAGCTGGGGAACCCAGTCATGGCTGTCAAACAATTTCTGCGACCACATCACCGCTTACGTCTGGCTGCCTAACTCCCCAGGCCGCACCCCCTTGATTATTATGTGGGGGGGCGCAGTTGAGCGAGAGACCAACAAATCTCCTTGTAACACAAAAGATGGACAGAAAGCAAGGATTATGACAACATTTACGAACTTAAACACGTAGACCGTCCAGAAGTGTTGCAGGAGATTCAGAAGTCGTCTGGAGGCTGTGGTTGAAGTTAATGTTGATTTTATTGAATAAATTTACTCTTTTGTATTTCAAGATATTTTTGTGATATCTGTTAAAATGAGATGTCAGTGTCATTTTCATTTTTGCGTAATTTAGGCGACATTGTATGTGTGGGGAACAGTATGGGTGTACATATTTGTGTGTATGTTTGTGCGTGCAAATAATTATATATGTGTAAACACACACACACACACACACACACACACACATTTAAAAGAAAAACAGACCACTTTAAGGTACCACTATAATAATTTATTTCACCAGAGCCCTTTTAAAGGTCGCCGGATCATCAGAGAGCACTTCCAAAAGATGAAATGAAACGAAAAATGAAATCAAAATTGATGGGTAGTGTTAATTTTTGTAATTTAACAGAGAGTGTAAGAGGGGTAGTTAAGGAGACATGGTAGAGTATAGGGAGGGATTAATTTCATATCTCTCTCAAGTATATATATATATATATATATATATATATATATATATATATATATATATATATATATGCGTGTGTATATATGTGTGTGTACTGAAAAGATCCTTTACGGATGAAAAAAAACACATCGACCGGAGGCATTAGCAGCAAATACCAGTATAGATGATTTTGCGTCTCCAACCTCACAGAGTATCGCAGAGAAATCGTTTCTGATCGATTCGTTGAATTCATTATAGGAGATCACATTTATCATTTATTTCATAGGCATTACATAAAACTTAGTTGATGTCAGTTAAATGCTGCGTTTCTTCTATATAAGGGCTTTTATACAAAAGTCACACAGTTTTGTTCTTTCTTTCATCCCGAGAAACGCCAGCTTAGCAGAAAACGTATTAACGATTTATTATTTAAGCATAAACAGGCAGCCATATTACTTTCTTTCGTTTTTGGCCTGATGAAGTGCAATGCACGTATTCTTGCTTCAGTAAAACGGTTTTCGATTTGTCATATTCTTTAAAATCTGTCTAGATTATCTTTCCTATTTTATATACATTTGTTTTATACTAAAAACGTTTACAGAGCGACATCAACTAATCTGAAATTGTTCGGTAAAATATTTTAGAATTTCACTTTTATAAAAATCATTTTCATAAAAGTCTTAAGAAATTAAACACAGTAAGTGATGACTTCGTTTCGGATTGTGAAATCCGGCTGCTACACGGACTATCACGCGAACTCTCACTTAGACTGACTAGTTAATACGCTCTCTTTTATTTATACCTGAATCGAAGGGTGTAAGACACGAACGTGTCTTTTTGGCGGACTTGTTCAAACTATACAGCGTGGCTATTCTGAGAGGATTAGGTGTCCTACTCTGATTCATTATTGGCAACCACAATCTTAACAACATAAGGTATGCAGATGACACAGTGTTCATAGCAGACACAGAAAAAAAAAGCTATACAAACTTTACAGCTGGTGACGAACGAAAGCGAGAAAAAAGGGTTAAACAGCAACTGCAAGACACAATGCATGGTTGTTAGCAAAAAGGATGAGCCCAAAGTGTGAATTGCAAATCGGAGATACCAAAATCGAACAAGGGCAGAAATTTAAATATCTGAGAAGTGGTTTAACAGAGGACGGAAAATGCGACACTGAGATCCGAAGCCGTATCGGGATAAACAAAGGTTCATTCTAAAAGCTAAGCAGAGTACTAAAAAAATTTCGCTAGAAAAAAGGAAATGAATACTAAACTAAAACGTAATATCTGTCCTCCTGTAAGGCAGTGAGTTCTGGACGATCTCCTCAAATGGTGAAGTTTAGACTTGAAGCAACAGAATATAGTTCTACAGAAGGATTCTGAGGATACCCTGGACCGAACATGTGAGCAACTACGAAGTTTTGGAGAAAATGGAAACAAAAAGGAAACTGTCTATATTTCTGAGATGAGGTATTATGTACATTATTTACATTATTCGGACTGTTGTCCTCATCTTTGTTGCCAAATTTATCACAACGTTTCGGCGGTTGTATGTTCCGGCCTTCTTCAGGTGGTTGGAATGTCGAACTGAACCCTTTATTTCGCTCGCTGGTGTATACTATTCTAGTTCCACATGCCATGTCTAATGGATGTCAGTTATCAGTTATCTTCTGTTGATTCACCTCTCCAAGTTATCCACTGCCTTAACCAGGTATTGAACTCACAACTCTTTGGGTCCTGTCACTGGATCTAACCAACGCGTTTACCCACTGTGCCATATGTCCCTAAGAAAAAAGAAAATAATACTTAACATCGGGAAGAGAGAGTTGAGGTTTCTGGGGCATGTAATGAGGAAAGAGAGCTTGGAGAATCTGACACACACGGGACAGACAGAGGGCAAGAGGGACAGAGGAAGACAACGCGTAACATAATGAGCTTGAGTAAATGGATGGTGGAACCGGCCTTAGGAGAAATAACAGAAAGAGAAAGTTTATTTAGAGATACAAAGGACAGGAATTTGTGGAGAGCCATAATCGCCTACGTCATAAGGGGACCCGGCACATAAGGAAGAAGAATGTGTCTAGATTATTACCTGTCGTATGAAACTGTCTTCATAAGAAGAAAATCAGTTTTTGTAAAACGCCTTAACGATTTCTGAAATATCAAATTTTGGGATTTACCCTTTATCTGTGTGTTGAAAGGCAACCACAGTTGTCTCCTCCTTGAACTACTCGACTATAAAAGAAGTGGTCGAACCGCACTCATCGGTGGTAGTCAAAATGCATTGACTAAAGCTTCACAGCAATCTTAAATGATTTTCTTTACAGTCTGCTTTCTTCTTTTCCTTTTTCTTTGTGGAGGAGTTGAATATCTTTATGAGGCCAAATTTTCACTCCCCGCCCTTTCAACCTTCCACAAGACATCAAGAATTTGAATTATGTTATTTATTAAAATTTATCTTATTTGAAATCATCATTGTCATAAATATTGCGATTACATTCAACCTAAATATTGAGGAAAATTCACAAACGAATTCAAGTACACATGAGTATTTATGTATATAAATATTAAAGGACTTTTATTGCAACAATAAACACCTGCATAACTGAATTTCTTACAAGCCAATTATAAATACTCACGCACATTTAGTGTAAGCTATAAATAAAAGGACAACATATTAAGAAATCAGGCAGTCAAAGCAGTTCATAGGATAATATGGGTAGTCATTAAGAAATCTTCCTGATTCTAGTCTATTACCTGTAGTATGAAAAGTATCTGTGCAGTGAAAACATCGATAGTTAGACTACTCGACAATAAAAGAAATGGTCGAACCTCACTTATGAGCAGGAGTTAAATTGCATTGAGTAAAGCTTCACTGACATCTTAAATGATTTTCTTTACAATCTGCTTTCGTTTCCTATTTCTTTGGTCACAAGTTGAATATTTTACAAGGCCAAATTTTCACCCCTCCTGCCTTCCACAGTAGCGTTATATTGCCAAAATGTAAATTCCTTTCAAGTAAAATATAAGAGACAAATGATAGTCTTCTTATTGAAATAATATAACTTTCTTTTTTAGTAGTTTTGACTTGTATTTTGAATTAATAAGCCAAGTTTGTACTTCAGTAGGGTACGATTTTAGTGCCTTGCCACGCGTGCCACTTCCCACAGATACGCCCCTGCGTCATATACTATTCTAAATAAAACCCTCCCTCAATTTATCTAAGACATTGAAATGTCCTTTCTGAGACGTGCTTGGACTTACTGTCTTGTTGCCATAGTATTTAACCATCAGTTGACCCATTTCTACTGTACATTTACCCAGATTAAACATGAAGAGTGAATTGTTTTCAAAAACCGACATTGTATATCAATTTAAATGTCATTTGGGAGATTGTGTCTCAAACAAAAAAGTAAAAAAGTAAATATATATGTTGGCTTCATGACAACATCATCAAAACGGCTTACACAACTTATGTCGGACACAGACTCTATCGCACAACATTTAAAGACACGTTACTCTCCACCGTCACAATTCAGAAAAATACTTGTTGATAATACGAGTATACTCCACCAAGAAAATAGAAAACAAAACTTCAAATTCTTGAGGCCCTCTATATAAGGAGCAAACTACCAACACTAAATAAGGTTATAAGCATAGCAACAATGTTTTAAAATGTTCATAAAAGCAACGTTTTTGAAATATTTAAAATTATAATTACACGAATTAAAGTTACCTCCCTTAGATCAAAAACATGAAAAAAATGTCATAGCTTTAACAGTCAATTTTAAATTAATTATAACAGAGCGCGATTCATGCGTGTTTAGAAAAATCGCAACTATTATTTACATTAATTTTTTTGTCTTAGCAATTCACCCCTGAAGTTGATCTTGGATGAGATTGAAAGTACTTGAGAAAATAAAAATGAAAAGAAAAGAAAGGAAAAAACTACGGCGCCTTCCTTAATGAATTTAATATCAACATTAAGAAGTTAATCAGAGAATTCGAGAGGATTACAATAAAAAAATAAATAGACAAATATGTCCAGTTTTTTCAACCAAGTATGTTTGAATTAAGATAGAAAGGTTGTGCACCATAGGGATAATTTATTAAAGTATAATTACACATGAGAATTTCATTTACTAGTTATTTTATTGTTATATGTGCTGTTCAAAATGTCCGCCTTCTTTTTCAAAACACATTTCAATTCTGTGCCTGAATGACTGATTAATACGTCGGAGTTGTGAGACCTAGTGACCTCGATGGACACTCAACAAGAGCTATGAAAACAAATTTAATTAGCCCCTATTTTGCGCGAATTTTGCTCTCATCCTCTATATATATATATATATATATACATATATATATATATATATATATATACCCTCTTACACTCCTAGTAACTCCTGGAGTCTTAGTGATGTTATCAGCTTTTTAGGCTGATATATATATATATATATATATATAGCTGATATCAGCCTAAGAAAGCTGATAACATTACTAAGACTCCAGGAGTTACTAGGAGTGTAAGAGGGTATATATATATATATATATATATATATATATATATATATATATATAATGAATAAAGGCAAAATAAATTTATTCTTTACCGACGCGTTTCGTCCTCTCATGGTAAGGGAAAATAATTATCTTTATTCGACTTTTATTTATATCTGAATATTTACATATAGATAGATAGGTATATATATATATATATATATATATATATATATATATATATATATATATATATATATATAGAGAGAGAGAGAGAGAGAGAAAGAGAGAGATAGAGAGAGAGGGAAAGAGAGAGCATTTCCTTTTAGTATGGCTGTCAATGTTAAAACTCAGATAAAGTATCAAGTTTTGGAATATGGTTTTTCAATTCGAACAATCCCTCTCCATTTAAACAACTGGTGAAACACTATTTACCCTATCTCTGCGGTTTTTTCCTATGGGCAACACAAAAAAAACATCCGTATATAATTTCGTCATTTACTCTGCTTAGTATGACCCAAGGTGGCAAGTCTGAGACACCCAGTGTGGATCGAATTTACGACTCAGACGTCATTATAAATGAAACTAGCTTGTTATTCATTACCGCACGTCGAAGCCCTAACTTAGTTTTTGTTGTAGTAAGAGGCTGTTATCCTCGTTGCTATCATGAATTGACAAGTAGTCATGGGCAATTGTCTAGAAAAAGAAGGGAAATAATACTATTGCAGTGACTTGTCTAACTGAGAACTGAATACTGCTGTAGAGGAGAGTGGGTTTGTTTATGTGTTTTGTTATGAACACGTGTGGAACTCCTGAATTAAAGTCCACTATAAATATGGCGGACTCGGAGAAAGAGTTTGCCAAAAAGAAATGTAACAGAAAAACAAGAAACCGATATACATGTACAAACATATATATATATATATGTGTGTGTGTGTGTGTGTGTGTGTGTGTGTGTGTGTGTGTGTGTTTCATTAAATAATATAGACAAGTGTTGTCTATTTTATGTAAATTCTTTTCATAACGTCTAAGCTTAATAACATTATCATTAAACGAAGAAAAAAGTCACAATATTGATACATATTTTTAATCCAATCTAAGCTTTCGGCTTACATAAGCCATTATCAAAGATGACAATTGCTGTACAATATATTAAGCAATACACGAACAACCATGTGATGATAGTCTGTTTCTGTTTACATGGATGATTTCCAAGCAACGATAAACACGTGCATATAAGACGCTGGAATATTTTACGAATATATTATATATATATATATTATGTATATTATATAAATTATATGTTATATTATGTATTATATATATGTATATTATATATATTAATATATATTATGTATATAGGTATTAAACAACAAAAAAGGGTTTACAAATGACAAAAACATTAACGTGTGTGTGTGTGTGCATGAACGTAAAGAGTTCGTGTTTCAAAGTATGTTCGTACGTACGTGTGTGTGTGTGTGTGTGTGCATGATGTTCATGGTGTCTTTCCAAGGCAAAGCATATACGAAGGGGAAAACGCAATCTTAAAAAGCCTTACATGCTCGCAGTGTCCGCTGAAAAATTGGAAGAAAGAGAGAAAGAACGTATTCGAATATTTATACTTTAGAGATAGCGACCCCTAGGAACAATTTGAACAGTTAGGAAACTAAGAAGGAGAACTCCGATACTACTATCACGACTCAGGAGTAATAGTCAGCCAGACTAGCCTTACTAAATGTTACCACGTAATGAAAAGGTTTGCTTGTCAGATTTCATGACATTCCAACCCTTGTTGGGTTATTTCATGTCAAATTTCTGTATGGAGTACCCAGTGGGGATTGAATTCACTATACAATAGTAATGGTTGACCATAGTAGCCGTCATTGGAAAGTTAAATTAAAAAGAGTTTCAGTCTTTTAAAATAACCTGACATTATATCGGCTACATTACTTGCAGACACTCATTTGCATCTTCCCAACTGGCAGTGGCGCCATTCTACGAGCGGCTAGCCGAAGATAAAAGCGAGGAAGAGATATTAATAACGATAGTCAACTCGAGAAAACAACTCCAAGAACCGGCGATCATCAAAATTCGACCAACTCACTCATCACAGAAGCAACAATAATATTTTTATTCCGTTGCTCTCATGGAAAAAATCATCTCTGCTATGAAGTCAAGAAACCCTTGTTATTGTTCTGTTGCTTAAGAGTTACTAAATCCGTCGTCTATACGTTCGCCGATGCTCTGCATAAACACTTCAGCGGGGTTTGGCATTTAAACGTTGATATATATATATATATATATATATATATATATATATATATATATATATATATATATATATATATATCCATTTCGTATTTATAGAGCGATGCTGAAAAGAAAATTCAAAGTTCTTTCAATAAAAATTATGGTTGAAATCCACACAGCAGGACAACTACTCGCGTAAAATAGGAAATATCAGGTTATTTAATCAAACTGCCACTGAAATTCGAAGGCGTATTGGGATAGCCAAAGATGTCTTCCAAAAGCTAAGCAGAGTATTAAGAGACAGAAAAACTTCGTTAGAAACAAAGAAAAGAATACTGCACTGTTACGTGATATCTATCCCCGTGTATGGCAGCGAATGTCGTAGAATGAATGGCTTGAAGCAACAGAAATGTGGTTCTACAGAAAGATACCGAGGATACCATGGACTGAGCAACAACGAGGTTTTAGAAAAAAAAAATGGAAATAAAAACCAGGAAAAGACAACTGAAATTTCTGGGGAGGTAATAAGGAAGGAGGGCTTGGAAAATCTGATACTCACACGGTAAATTGAGGAACAGAGGAAAACAAGGCGTAACATACTCATGAGCAGAACAGGGTTTGGGAGAAATAGCAAAAAGACAACACTTATTGTGGGCTACAAAGGACAGAACGATGAGGAGAGCCATGATCATCAACGTCCTGAAGGGACACGGCACATAAAGAAAAAGGCAATTATTTTCGACATTTTTAATCGGGTTGCGAGTACTATAGCAGTTATCAACGTCGAAAGTAGAATCAACGTGCCAAATTTTCCAGCTATGGGTTAAATAGCAGAGTAGATTAACTAAGACATGAGGAACGACTCTGCACTCAAAACCTGATAGAAGATAATGGGAAACTACTCCACTATCTTTCCAAAAATATTAGAAAAGAAACTGCTCTTTTTTAGTCACCATTTTTTGCCTTCCATCAGCATGGCTGATGCTAACCTCCAGGAGAGGCATCCATTGCACCTTCCCGAGCTAAACCTTTTCGCTGACATGAAATGGAAAAATTATATTGAATCAACTGCTATATCTGCTGCTAGGAAAGTTGGTTCACTATGTCATTCCAGGCAATTTTCCTTGCCAGAATCTATAAGTCTACGATTCGTCGATGCAGTGAAGATTGCTATCACATCTGGTCGGATGCTTCTGCTAAGATAACCTTGATTAAAATCCAAAGAATAACCTGCAATGTTATTGGTCCTGACCTGGCATCTCGTCTTCAGTCACTCTTCAACTGCCGTAATTTAACATCTGTGTACCTTTTCTATAAATACTTTCAGGGTAATTGTTGTGATGAACTTTCCTCTGTGATTCCTAAACATTATGAATGTAAACGCAGTACTAGATTGGCGAGAGGTCTTATCATTTTCAAGTTAACCTGGTGAGATGTAACCGTAAGTTCTACGCTAGCAGTTTCTTCTCTCGCACTTCTCGCTTAGGGAACTGTCTTCTGGGTTCTTGTTTCCCTGTCAACTTTGATCTTCAAAAATTTAAATGCAATGTCAATCGTTATCTTCTATCATGTTGTTCTTTTATTGTCTTCTTTCCTTAATAGTATATTTTTCTCGTATTTTCTAATCCCTTGCGTTTTAGTGGCTTTATTGCCTTGCTTGGAATGAAATGATTAAAAATTTGATTCTTGGCGGAGACCTATTTATCCTTCATTTTTTTTGGTCGATGTAAATAAACATACGAACGACCGTAGGATGGAAAGATATGAACCCACCTCTTCTCCTCCCAGTTATGGGTTAAAAAGTAAGATCTGCATTACTTAATTATTATTATCTAAAAAAAAACTCTTACAATCCAAAAATATTTTCTGGCTTTAAATAAATGTAGAAAATGAATGAATAAACAAAATACTGATTAGCTACACAGGCATGTCTTTTAGATTTACTTACATTCTCTGCAATATAAATGTATAGAAACTACCGT
Organism: Acanthosepion pharaonis; assembly: GCA_903632075.3. Classification (NCBI taxonomy): domain Eukaryota; kingdom Metazoa; phylum Mollusca; class Cephalopoda; order Sepiida; family Sepiidae; genus Acanthosepion; species Acanthosepion pharaonis. The sequence continues at coordinate 135,047 of CAHIKZ030002155.1, forward strand.
GACCACAAAATGAGGGATCAGTTTACATATTGATTGTAATATAGACTTCATCCCTCACTTTATATCCACATTATAATTTTTTATATTTATCAAATTTTGATTGGATATGAAATTACCTCTTCTCCCCCAGCTATAGGGTTAATTAGTAAAACTTGTATCAGTAAAGCATTATCTCCAAAAGAAAATTCTAACAATTCTAAAATATTTTCTGGCTTTAAATAACCTAATAAAGGGTTGATAAACCGTAGAAAACAGATCGATTAATCGTAAATCAAACAGAAGTAATCACGCATTAATAAACTTACAGTCTCCAACCCAACATTCTCTATTGCATAACAAAAAGCAAAACAACAAAAAACGCGTCATCACACACGTGCTACGTCCATTGCCGCGATACATGATGGCTGCCAACTCAGTGTTGAATGTGTTCATTACTAGATATCATTGAAAGACTCAATGAGACTTACGGTATCAAACAATGCACACGCAAAAAAAGAACCAGTCAATATCATAAAGCTGCAGGTGCTAGATCTGGTTTTCCTTCTCCTAGATGGTTATTTAACGAAGGTTAAGGGATCTAGCACTACCAGTGCTTAACGTACGCCTAGACACCAACCCAGATATTTGTACATCCACACGCTTATTGATGGTCGTTGATAGGACGAACGGTTATATATATGCTTATATATAATGACTACCCTTGAGTTAAGCGGAATAATGAAAACTTCGATGTTCCTGTGGGAGCATATGACTCTTCACAAATAGCTGACTTAGTATATATATAAGTGAACATAGAAGTCAACACTTAAAGGTGACAGTCTGTTTCATGCTAGACGCAATTGTCAGGAAACAGACTGTCGCCTCTAAGTGTTGACTTATATGTTCACTTTTATATTTACACACGCTCTATCTCTGATATTGAGCACTTTATTCCATAAATATAGCACATCTTAAGACTATATTTCTTCATATATATATATATATATATATATATATATATATATTAGACACCCTCAATAGAATTAATGACCCCAACCAAGTAGGTCTTTATAGGGATGATGGACTCATTGTTATCCCTAATAGTAGTGGTCCTCTAACAAAACAATTATAAAAGCTTTCCAATTTCTAGGATTCAAGATTGATATAACCTCTAATCTAAAAATCGTTAACTTCCTAGATTCTACCTTTAATCTTTCAAATGATAAGTTCAAACCTTTCCAGAAAGAAAATCAAACCCTCATCGATATCAACGTTCACTGGAATAATTAATTAATAATTAGCTTCATTCCCAACACTGTCAATACTAGGATCAACAGATTATCTTCAAGGAACAAAATCTTCAACGAAAATAAATTTAGCTACAATCAAGTCCTCAAGAAAAGCATGTTTACACAAGAATTGATTTATCAAGAAAATTTGACAAACAATACACCAAATAGATCTAAAAACAGGAAAAGTAAAATCATATAGTTCAACCCACACTTCTGCAAATTGTCCAATAATCATATCGGCAATTTTTTTCCTAACTTAATCGATAAACATTTTAGTAATAGCAATTCATTGAAGAAAATTTTCATTAGAAAAAGCTTAAAAACTAGGTAATCGTGCGTTATTAATGTAGAAAAAATTATCACTTCCCACAATAACATACTTCTAAAAAGAATTTCGTAGTAGTGAATCGCAAGGGAATAACCCTACCTGTAACTGAAGGGTTAAGAGGGAATGTCCAGTACAAGGAACGTGCATGTCAGAAAACGTTGTATATGAAGCCACTATCTTCCCCAAGGAAAATATAAATCTAGAAAAATGTTTATATCTATCATATCTGGGATGGTGTTCTTCAATCCTCACTTTCCATCTTGATAGATTCCTTCTGCCACGCTTCATCTTTATAATATTGAGATTAGACCAAAATGGAGCATTGCTATGATATCTGAGATGGAGTTGTTCAAGCCTCACTTTCCGGCCTTAATAGAGTCCTTCTGTCATGTTTCATCTTTACAAGATTGAGATTAGATCACAAATGGAACATTGCTATCATATCTGGGATGGAGTTGTTCAAGCCTCACTTTCCGGCCTTAATAGAGTCCTTCTGTCATGTTTCATCTTTACAAGATTGAGATTAGATCACAAATGGAACATTGCTATCATATCTGAGATGGAGTTGTTCAAGCCTCACTTTCCGGCCTTAATAGAGTCCTTCTGTCATGTTTCATCTTTACAAGATTGAGATTAGATCACAAATGGAACATTGCTATCATATCTGGGATGGAGTTGATCAATCCTCACTTTCCGGCCTTAATAGAGTCCTTCTGTCATGTTTCATCTTTACAAGATTGAGATTAGATCACAAATGGAACATTGCTATCATATCTGGGATGGAGTTGATCAATCCTCACTTTCCGGCCTTAATAGAGTCCTTCTGTCATGTTTCATCTTTACAAGATTGAGATTAGATCACAAATGGAACATTGCTATCATATCTGGGATGGAGTTGTTCAAGCCTCACTTTCCGGCCTTAATAGAGTCCTTCTGTCATGTTTCATCTTTACAAGATTGAGATTAGATCACAAATGGAACATTGATATCATATCTGGGATGGAGTTGTTCAATCCTCACTTTCCGGCCTTAATAGAGTCCTTCTGTCATGTTTCATCTTTACAAGATTGAGATTAGATCACAAATGGAACATTGCTATCATATCTGGGATGGAGTTGATCAATCCTCACTTTCCGGCCTTAATAGAGTCCTTCTGTCATGTTTCATCTTTACAAGATTGAGATTAGATCACAAATGGAACATTGCTATCATATCTGGGATGGAGTTGATCAATCCTCACTTTCCGGCCTTAATAGAGTCCTTCTGTCATGTTTCATCTTTACAAGATTGAGATTAGATCACAAATGGAACATTGCTATCATATCTGGGATGGAGTTGATCAATCCTCACTTTCCGGCCTTAATAGAGTCCTTCTGTCATGTTTCATCTTTACAAGATTGAGATTAGATCACAAATGGAACATTGATATCATATCTGGGATGGAGTTGATCAATCCTCACTTTCCGGCCTTAATAGAGTCCTTCTGTCATGTTTCATCTTTACAAGATTGAGATTAGATCACAAATGGAACATTGCTATCATATCTGGGATGGAGTTGATCAATCCTCACTTTCCGGCCTTAATATAGTCCTTCTGTCATGTTTCATCTTTACAAGATTGAGATTAGATCACAAATGGAACATTGCTATCATATCTGGGATGGAGTTGATCAATCCTCACTTTCCGGCCTTAATAGAGTCCTTCTGTCATGTTTCATCTTTACAAGATTGAGATTAGATCACAAATGGAACATTGCTATCATATCTGGGATGGAGTTGATCAATCCTCACTTTCCGGCCTTAATAGAGTCCTTCTGTCATGTTTCATCTTTACAAGATTGAGATTAGATCAGAAATGGAACATTGCTATCATATCTGGGATGGAGTTGATCAATCCTCACTTTCCAGACTTTTAACTAAAATCCTCTACTTTCAGCGGCTCTCAAGTTTTGTATGAAGTGAATTCTAATATAAAAATGTTATTCTTTTTTTTTTTTTGTAACTGTTATTGATGTTGTCTTAGTCCTTATTATTGTTTTTTTTCTATTTTTATCCATTTTTAATATTATTATTTCTACTTTTGTTGTTGTCATTGCTTCTGCTGCAGTTTCCCGACAATCTATCTCATAGTCTGTAGATAATTAATATTTTTCGGCAAATTCAAATTAGAAATTTCTTCTAACAATTGCAAACATTACTAATGACTTCTGAAGGAAAACATGTTTCATCAAGTCTTCGAAATCCTGCGTCATATTTTGCAGGGCGTTGTAAGCCAATTGTATTCGCTGCGCGCCGATCATTATTTCTAAAAAATATGTTTAATTTTCATTGTCGTGAGTTAATTACGATTTTCTATGAAATATTACACAGCAGAAGTCATTTGTGTGATTTCAATCGATAGAATTCCATCTGACCAATATTACGTTCGTCATCATGAATAGCTCAAAGATGGCTTAACGCTAATTATATGCGATGCAGAATTATGGAATGTCGTTTGCTCAGCAGTTCTATTTCAAGACACCCTGCAGCCAGTTGGATTATCTCACTGGCCATGGCCAACAAGTTTCTAACGTGTCAGTTACACGAAAATAACCATTTATATATTAACCTTAGGGAACAATTTGCTAGTCTGAATTCATAATCCATCTGTGGATGTGTAACGGACGTACAATCGTTTAGCCGATTAGAATGAGAAATTGGCGAGCTGAGATCGAATTCCGACCGAGCGAGTGATATTCACTTTCGCACATATAACCTTGTGAAAGGCATGAAACCATCTCTTTTCCCAGTTATTGGTTAAATAGCAGCGCAGACGTACTTAACTACCAATCTTGGGGAAAGTCGACTCTAAATAGAAAAACCGTATTAGATACTTGTGACACTATAAAGTGTCACTGTTTGTAGTTAAAAAATGTTAATGAGACAGTATTGTGACACTGGTAGTGTGAACAGGATCAGAAGGGTTCATTTGAAAATCCCGTATACGATTTGGAGAATTGGAAGGGTTAAAAACCTTAAGGTGGAAACGTGAACTGAAATATGCAGGAAGAAAAAAAGAGAGATTCTTTTTTTCTTTTCTGATAACCAGAAGAGCAGAATGTAATGTTGGGTCTAAAATATGATCTGAGAAATGTAAATTGTAAACTGCTTATCAGTCGAAAAACAAATGGAATTGTTATACTAAGCCGATAATGCAAATAATCTGAAATATGGCTTTGCAAACATGCAAAATTGGCAAGAGTTTTAATCGGTCATATTGAAAAGTCGACAACAAAGAAAAGTTTTTGATGTCACGGTATGGTGAGTCATATCTTATGAAAACAAAGGGATGGCTCAATTTTGTCATTTGGAGTCTGGGCCGATTGACGTCAAGGACACAGAAAATAATTTATAAATGCAAGTTTGTTATTGATGAATTTATTGTTTTGAATCAGTGAGCGACCGCGGACTACTTTGTTTGGAAGTTGATATCGGTTCTCCAAAACTGGAGAGATAATTAATGAATTGATAATAATATTAATGAATCTTGAGGTTCGGTAGGACTCGGACGAAATACATATAAACGGGCGCTTAGGCGACCTAAAAAGCAGAAGCCAGTAGAATGCAGCAAAAGGTAGGAGGAGATTCAGAAGCTGGGCGGAAAGCTGGAAGAAGTCATGTGACCTATTGCCAAGAGAATTTCACCTTGTTTTTCTTTTTTGAACCCGTTCCAAGTTTTAGAAGACAAAAACAGACTCACGATAGAGATTTTAACGGGAAGAGTTTTCTTCTTTTTTTCTTTTTTTCTTTTTTTTGTACCAAGAACTATATAAACCAATTGTTCGTTATTTTCTTATATCAATTTTGTTTTCGCTAGCGGAAACGATATTTGTCATTTTGTAGCACGGTTACGCCGTGGTTAGACCCAGCGCTCGAGTATGGACGAAATTCGATCTTAACTGCTCTGTGATCAAGGAACACGAAGTGGGACAGGAGAAACTGAAGGAACGAAGCGGCAAACAGAAAACCATCTGTTGACCGGCGGCAGTACGGACCAGCGAGGGAAAGACCGAGGAACGAGCCGGAACAGCTGTGTTACGAGGTTGTTATTCCGGAGAAAAAGTAACACTGAGCTCGATAAAGATGCTTATATTTCGCGGGGTGTAGACATAAAAAAAAGTAACAATGGGCTCGATAAAGATGTTTAGACGTGGAGAGGGTGGGGATACAAGAAAAAGTAACACTCAGCTCGATAAAGATATAGGGGTGTGGGGTGGAGATGCCATTTCTGGGTAAACAAGAACATGACAGATTTCAACAACTATGAATGACACCGGTGGAGATCTATTATGCAGAATGTTATTAACTCCAATGGACATCGGGTCAACAACACCAATGGACATCGGGTCAACAGAAAATGTTATATATATATATATATATATATATATATATACTATTTACATTGTTCGGAATGTTGTCGTCTGCGTTGACATATTCACGACGTTTCGGCCGTTGTATGTTCCAGCCTTCTTCAGTGAATGGAATTTCGAACTGAACCCTTTATTCCGTCCACTGGGTTAGATTGTTCCGGTGTAGTGACTCGATATATATATATATATATATATATATATATATATATATATATATATATATATAGAGAGAGAGAGAGAGAGAGAGAAATAAATCCCTAACGAGCCAGGCAAATCTACCTAGGTTTCACCTAAAAGGATCTTCAGGGTAGACTGGTTAGATCCGCTTAGGTTAAACCTAGGTAGGTTTGCCTGGCTCGTTAGGATTTATTCTATTTACCGCTCTACTGAGCGTATTGAGCCCTCTACGTTTTCGTTGTCTTTATACTCGCGTGTGTTTTTTTCTTTGGACTAAAGACTTAAGACACTTGACGACTTGTTTCGCCTTGTTCTGATGTTTTTAGTTCTTTCTTTTTTTACTTTCAATTTTTTCCTCGGGTACCAATTTGCCCTCAGGTGTCTACAAGTTGAGTCACCCGAGGTTTTTCAAGCGAGTAATACTGTTATATATATATATATATATATATATATATATATATATATATATATATATATATATATGCCGGGTGTGACAGCAAACTGGATCACAACAGAAACAGGGATCATCATTTCAACTTAGAACTAAAGAGATCAATTAGAAAAGATCCAACTCAAGTCATAAGACGTTTGTCACGTGAGTTAAGAGTTTCAACTATGACAGTCTAAAGACTAACAAAAAAAAAAACTTGAAAATGAAATCCTAGGGAAATACTCTTAGGCAACTTGTTACTCCAGGACAGAAAGTTAGAAGGTTAGACAGGGCGATGATCGTGAATAAGTTGGAAAATGATCCCGAAATAATATATATATATATATATATATATATATATATATATATATATATAGTTAAGTAATGAAAATCTTGGTAATCCGTATGAATAATCCCAAGGAGGATGAAATCCAGAGAGCTCAATGTTAAATCAGAGCGATTAACAGACAATGATAAGGGTTCATTGGTTATGATTTAATTCCCCAGGGAATTTCTTTTTCCCTGGCTCATCTAATCCACACTTCCAAAGGTGAAAAATGAACTTAAATTTACATATAGTTTTTATACACTTTTGAGGGGTAGTTTTAAGTTGACGTAAGATTATATAAAGAGTGGGGAAAGAGAGTGTGACAGACATGGTCGAAATTAGAGAGGGAAGGGAAAGATAGGAATGATTTTAAATTTATTTCTGTTACAATACTTGACCAGACATTGACCTATTTAATAGGTCATCTCATAGGAAACGATATATATATATATATATATATATATATATATATAAACTGCTCCCGCCAAAATAATAGTTAGAATAAACTACAGCAATCAATTCCAAAATTGAATAAATAGCTTTACCTCCCCAAACCAAAACAAAGCTATTAAATAAGCGATATAAACAAATTTGTACTACATTTATAAAACACCGATTAAAATTAAAATAAATCAATAAATATATAAGATAAGAAATAAAAATGAAAGAAAAAATAAATAAATAAAAACAAGCTAAATAAATTAACCCAAATAAATTAATAAACGACTTCCGGTGAAATAACCGCCAAAATAGACTACCCACAATGCAGCACTGACCCGTATATATAAATATCCGAGGAAAAAAAACAACACACGTGGCCTGACGATTATGTCTAGCATGAAACAGCCTGTCGCCTCTAAGTGTTGACTTCAATGCGAATGTCAGTGTGTCACACTTTTTCAACTTTACTCCTAGATGCCGTAACCCAACATATTATACCATTTTGGAATCAGGCCGACTCCATGAACAAATTAAAAACATTCTGGGTCGGATCCGGCGCTGCAATCCTGAAATCTAGGATCCCCAAGTTTTCATTACTGAGATTTTTTTCGGTGATTTTTATGTGATTATTTATGATGAATTTTTTTTTATATGATAACAATTTTTATACCTTGGAAATAAATTTGGGAATAATCGAAATTAATTGCAAAATAAAAAAATAATTATTATTTGTACAGAAAGTGTGGACCTACGTACATCAGATTAACTTTAAATTAAATAGTGACAGAAGAATTATCGTTGAAATTCTAAAAGGTAAGCTTAAAATATTAGCGATCAATTTTTAGTTCTTCTGTAGTTTATTGCTGCCTATCACATCTACTACTCCCTACCTATTGTGATGAAGGCCCAATCAAGTGCCCTCCGCAGAAGATAGTGTCAATGCTGTCCGATAAGGCGGCTTTTAACCTATAAAAAAATGAAAATAAATTAGAAAACCCAAAAGTATCCTTTTGTTAAGAGAGTAAACTACATTCGAATGAATCACGTGTTTACGACTAAAATTAAGTGAAAAGGAATTATGTCGTAAATGATTTCAAGTGGCTAAACGTCTCTTTTTAATTGTGCCTTGTGTTCCTGGCATTGGCGCTTTTGCCTCTCGGCTAAGAGCTGTGCACACCTCACATCCTTTACGAACATTTCGGCGGAAAGGGCATACACGCACCCGGAACCTCGTCTAGTATCTCGGTCGATGTATTATTTAGTATCTATTGTTTTTGCTATGGGTTTGTAAAGAATGGTTTTCCTGTCTGATGCCACAATTTTAAAAAAGTAAGCATAAAGCTCCGTCCGATAACACGGAGGCATTTTTCTTTCTTTCTTTCTTTTTTTTTTTTCTCCTGTCTACAAATGAAATATTGTATTAAAAGCAACAAAACTGACAATAGGAGACTGGCTATTTCGAAGACTAAAGAAAATGCGTCTTATCAGAAGGATTGCTCACGAAGTGGATATTAGCGCCGAAAGTTATCTCTGAAAGTTGTCGAGGTTAAATTATTGTTTTCACTTCCACCCAAAGTTACTAGGGAAAGGTATGAATAGGTCTCTTGTGTCCCCTAACTGCGGGTTAAATAGAAGAGTAGATTGTGTGACAACCAGTCAAAGAGAAGGAAAAATAAGAAGACACATGGCATTTTTAAATAAGGATCTCACCAGAGAATACAAAATGGTCAAACTGTTTTGTTTTTTAATCATTTCACCCCAAACAAGGTATTAAAGCCACTGCGATGCAGCAAGGAGCACTTAAGTGTGAGAGAATATGAGATAAAAAAAAAAAGACACTGTCAAGGAGAGCGAACAGTAAAAGAACAGGAATTAAGATAGAAGATATCGATTAACATTGCACTTAAATTTTTGAAGATCAACCTTACCGGAAAGAAAGAACAGAAATAGAGTTCCAAAAGTGTGAAGTGCAAAAAAAAAAAAAGTTAGCATAGAACTTACGGTTACATCAATCCATTTGAACTGTAAAATGATGAAACCTTGCCGCTAATCTAGCACTGCATTTTAATTCATAAAGTCTAGGAACCATAGAGAAAAGTAATATTTATTTTAATTTAATACAAAAATGTGGCACAAGGCCAAAGGAAGGATAGGAGAAAGCTTGTTTTCAGTCTGTCTTATCTTAAACTTAGCTAGCCACAAATGTTGACCCAAACATACCACAGTATTCCATATACCAAAACAATACATTCTTATTTAGCATTCTTACTACAGCCACCATAATACCTCAGAGTCTCTATGTAATCGTAACTAGTCCCTATATATACAATTTGTCTGTGGTGATTGAGGAATAAAAACAACTTTTAAAAATAAAACCCCAATTAATATTTACAATAAATACAATTTATATACAAGAAACTAAACAAAGTAGTGCCAGTAATAAAAAAAAAAACAATCTTTAAATGTATCAGTAAATTAGTTAACTGAACGAAATTAATGCGGAACTAGGTTATTAAGAAAAATCATTTACCCAAAACACTCACTCAAACACACACACAAGTCCAGACACAATGAAATACATACTCGAAAAACGAAAAGCACCCCGCATCTACCAGAGAACTGACATCTCTGTCACCTAACGGAAGAGATGGGATTAAACTAAAGAAAACTAAGTTAACTAGATGGAAGAAACTTAGGATAAGACAAACCTAAACTACCCAATATCCTGATGTCTAACCGGCATCAAAATGCCACTCCAAGTCATCTGATTTCACTCGACACAGAAGCGCAAGACTCACCCACCTTTTGCCAAATTCTGATGGAGGGAATCGTCGCCTTTCCGTTCTAATGTTGACTTTAAGCTGATGCTTAAAGAACAAGATCAGTTGGAAAGAGGTAAACTTCTCGTCTCCATAGAATTCCTCCTGTATTGTGCGCCATATTATCATTTTCATAACGCCTAGCAAGCAAAAGAACTCGTAATTTGCCTTAGGCAAAGGCGCTACCACATTACTACAGACAGAACTGGCCTCGACGAAAATGAACTTTCCACGCAGCATGTGAACCTTGATAGCTTCACTACGACCCTGTGGAAGAAGGTGTGACCCAGGGTCTCCACCGACTCAGCACAGCAAACGCAGTTTGGAGATTTTTTCCAAGCCCGCTGAACAAAGTCTTTTGCCGACCCAAAGAGCCTTTCGTATCAACATCCAAGTGAGTGATTCCTCATCATTAGTGAGGCATTTCAATCCGGGGGCCCAACGCCATATGCAGCGAGCCTCCTGCTTTGTAAAACCGAACTCGCCGATCAGATCATCTTGAACGAACCAACTAACTAACAAGTGATATAATGTCTTACGGGACAACGCACTCGTCTTGGGCGGGGTGGGGGTTTCCTCCTCCCACGAATGCACACTTGTCAGGGATTGGAAATTCTTACTGGAGTCTTCATCCCCTTTCGAACACGTTCTAGGAACGCGATGTGTATATTGACTAATCTCAGTGCTAGGCAAACACAGACAGCCTTCAGAGGGGTGTAGGTAACAGATCTCCCGAACTACCTTAGGAGCCTTACCCACCGACAAGAAGGAGAACAAGACTTTCACTAAATCCATTAACGTAGTATACGGAAGTGGAAGCAAAGAGTCGGTAAAGGAGAATCGAGTAGATGTGCGAAGCACATACTTCCCTCCTCCCCTTTAAGGAAAGATTCCTCGAGACTACAGACGAACTGTGACCTCGGCCTTCACACACGAATCTCCGACCAATTCATTTCCAAGAGGAGATCGAGACCGAACCAGATGCCGAATTTCTTGACCGGCTCATCCGTCCAGAGTAGAACCCCGGAAAAAGAAACTCCCTTCTACGCGTCCAACCGCAAGCCAACAGGCTTATCGCGGCAGATACTGAACCCTGTCAACGTCTCGTACCCTCTGATCTATTTTCCAACTTATTCAATCTCGGTTCTGCTCGATACAAAAACAGAAACGACATCGGCATAGGTGGAGCACCTGGCTGACATCGTAGCACCGGGTAACGAAAATTCCGCGTAAAACCAGATTTGTCTATAACTTGCGACGGAAAGGCTTCAACGCAAGAACGTATAACAAAGGCGAAAGCGGGCAAGCTTGACGAATGGAGGAAGACAATAGGAAAGGCTACGACTGAACGCCATTTACTTCTACCACCGCAACGAGAGACACATATAGAAGTCGGATCCAGGTGCAAAAATACGGCCCGAAACCAACGGTGGAAAAGACAGCCTCCAGAAAACGATAGTCGACCCTATCAAATGCCTTCGACTGATCTAAATTAATCAGCGCGGCTTCAATGTTGACTTGCACAATGATCAAGCGTACCAAATGAAAGTTGTCCTAAATACTCCTACCCTTCACAGCACAGGCTTGTTCGGATCTAATCAGATTAAAGAGGACAGCCTGCAAACGGCTGGATAAGATCTTGACTAAAATCTTTAACTCTGTTTAACATAGTTAAAGGCCGAGTATTACCTATCCCATCTCCACCGTTTTTGTCCTTGAGCAACAAATTGATCACACCCTTGATGAAGCTTTTGAGACAGAGAACCCTTTTTGTAAATCAGCCCCCAATCAAAGGAACAAGAACGGGCGACTGCCTCAAAGTAAATTTCATAATAAATCCCGGAGTTTTATCCCGGCCATCCAGCTTCAGCGCTTCCCAGATTTCTGACTCCGTGATAGGATACTCACACCCAGCTGATTCAGCCGTATTAAGGCGGGGGAAAGTCGACCAAATAGGCGACGATCTAAGCAGTGCTCAGATCAGGCTCCCTGGTGAACAGATCCTGAAAGTAGTCACAAAACCATGTCATATGCCCGCGTTTGTTGTCATGTTCCTCTCATCCGACAATGTGATGTACGCGATATCTCTATTAGATGCGTTTCTAACTTCGTCTGCACGCAATTCAGCAGCCATATTCGTCGCCTCGGAAGACATTCTTTTTAACCTAGCCCTGACCCTACCAGAGCTTGTTCCTTCTTGATAAGCAAGGAGGTTAACTCTATCCTAGCTAAGGCTACTTCCCCACTAACATGAGACTTAATCACCCAGTCTACATGCCGTTTGCGCTGTTGACCTAACTAGATTGAGCCGACGACTATAATCAGCAGCAAATGACCTAATTTTGGATTCTAATTTATACCATCACATATTCCTAACAACAGACCCCGTCAATTCTTGATATAGCATTAGTAGCAGCTGATCCTGGAATACTCGCTCAACAAACAATGATGCGTTCAATTTCAAATAGCTAGATATATTAAGGCTTATCTAAGTTTACACAAACCCGGACAAGCCTATGATCCGTGTAAACTATCGAATGAAAACCTGAACAGAGCCCTACATCGACTCTCTTAATTGATTCGGTCGACGTAACTAGAATGTACCACAGAAGCCGAGCTGCTCTTATTAGTCCAAATCCGTACTACCTCCCGGGGGTGCTCGTTACGATACAGAGCGACAAGATCAAAGTTGTCGACAGAGTCCCGAAATGGCTTCATATCCGGGTTGTCAGTACCCGATCTTTTCCCTATACGACCTATATCGGGGTCAAGGACAGCATTCCAATCCCCTGCTAAAACTAGCCGACGAGATGACCTCAAAAACGGTCCGATCTGTCAAAACTAATCAGGCCGTTCGACATGGTCAGTGGGCGCATAAACCCCAATGTGACGAAGAGACTTATCCTTTATAGCCTCACCAGCACGCAATGCCTGCCCGTTTGAATCTGTGAAGACAAGAGCACACTCCGCATCCAAAGACACGCTCACTAGCCAAAAAAACACTTCTCGAGTATCCATCAAAACATGCTGAACAGAGGACAAATCTCTTAGACAGAATGCAGTCACGGTCACGAGTTAAAAACCGGGTCTCCTGTACACAACATACATTCACCCCGAGACACTGAAGATTTTGAGTGATCATCACACCGCGAGACTCCGACCTCAGACCCCGGGCATTCAGACTAGCCAACCAAAGAAACATCATCTGTCCAATTAGGAGTTTTGGAATCTGTTTTGAAAATGGTCGGAGTGAGGTCACCGACGGCCTGTCCCATTGAACCTTGGCCCATCTCCATCTTCCTACACGCTAGTGGGCCGCCGAGAGCAACGCCAGCGGTCCTCTGGTGGCATCCACAGGCAGTCTACCGGTAGGCTTCTAGTCGTCCGCCACTAGTAACTTTCCCGAGACGAACACATCGGCGGTCCGACAGCGGGACACTAGTAAACGCTAGGGGCATGCCAACCAGCGGTAGACTGGTGGCTTTCCTGTATAGTAATAAGCTATAAAAAAAAATTAATTAGAAAAAAAAATCATTAGTTGTTCAATTTTTTTTACAATTTTCAATATTATGCCCTTTTTACTCAATAATTTTACAATATAACCGCATTTGAGTGTATACAGGGAGCGATGGATAAATTGGCGTCTAAATTACGCAAAATGAAAATAACACTAATATCTCATTGGATCTCATAACACTAAAATCTCATTACATCTCATGACACTAATATCTCATTAGATCTCATAACACTAATATCTCATTAGATCACATAATACTAAAATCTCATTACATCTCATAACACTAATATCTCATAACACTAATATCTCATTAGATCTCATAACACTAATATCTCATTACATCTCATAACACTAATATCTCATTAGATCTCATAACACTAATATCTCATTACATCTCATAACACTAATATCTAATTAGATCTCATAATACTAAAATCTCATTACATCTCATAACACTAATATCTCATTAGATCTCATAACACTAATATCTCATTAGATCTCATAATGCTAAAATCTCATTACATCTCATAACACTAATATCTCATTACATCTCATAACATTAATATCTCATTAGATCTCATGACACTAATATCTCATTACATCTCATAAAACTAATATCTCATTAGATCTCATAATACTAAAATCTCATTACATCTCATAACACTAATATCTCATTTACACTAATATTTCATTAGACCTCATAACACTAATATCTCATTATATATCATAACACTAAAATCTCATTAAAAATATATTTACCAACATTGCACAAAAATATCTTGAACTACTAAGGTGTAGATGTATTTAATAAAATTGCCACTGGCTTTAAACACTCCTTCTAGACGACTTCAGAGTCTCCTGCAATTCTTTTGGACGGTCTCCTTGCTTAAGTTGGTGAATGCTACCATAATCTTTACCTTCAGTTCATCTTTGGTGTTACAAGGAGTTTTGTTGGTCTCTCGGTCAGCTGTGCCCCACACATAATAATCAAGGGGTTTGAAGTCAGGGGAGTTAGGTGGCCAGATGTAAGGGGTGATGAGGTCGCAGAAATTGTCTGACAGCCATGACTGGTTTCTCATGTTTGTGTGAGTCGGTGCAGAGTCATGTTGACAGAGAGAGTCTTCCAGCAGCCACCCTTTTGACCCAGGGCAGCACTACTTCCTCAAGACACTTGACGAAGTCCTCCGGGATGAATTTGAGGCCCTCACCAACAAATTCGAGACTTTTCTTATTAG